>JZLH01S0263648.1:0-18678 GCA_001188425.1 Eucidaris tribuloides | reverse complement strand
TCAAAAGACTAACTGACAAGCATATGTTGTTGTGGATCATAACTTTTTATGTCTGCCGAAATAATTCAAAGGACAATTTCTTTTTGGATGGGAGGATTCCATCAAAAAATATAAACAACTGCATATAGGGACAGTGATTTCCTGTTTAAAGAAATCTTGAATTCTGTTTCAATTTGCATGAAAAATGGAAATTCTGTGTTGCCGTAGACTTGGTATGTACATGAAAAAGTGACAATTCCATTTACATAGAACCTACAAATATTCTTTACATTGTTTTGCCCCCATTTTTGCACTTTTTTGATGACTTTTTCTAATTTATTATCAATTTCATGGATTTCTGTCAAAATGTAAAAAATTGGAGAAAAAGAGGTTTTCTAGGATTTTCCATTTGAAAACTCACTTTCAGTTTGAGTGGTCTTTCCCGGGAATTCCATCCGTTTGCCGTTATCGCGGAAAACCACTGTCCCTATGCATGTCCAGTCATTCATCATCTGACATGACATCTTGGCTTGTGATATAACAACCCCTCCTATTATGGGTGAACTTTATCTGTGAACTTCAACACTACCTATTATCAACTGGTTCAATGGATACATATCTCAGCTGCCAAAAGTGAATGCAATCCTGTTCTTTTATTTTTCAAATAGTGAGACAGATATGAAAAAAAAACACAGTTCACATTGAAATAGCTGCCTTATCAATAAATATGTGTTACAAATCACATATAACAAAAAGTTTGTATACAAGTATTCTACAACAAGTACACCTGCTTAATTTGATTGCCAAGGTGAGACTACTAACTATTTCTTTTTAATCTTTCCAACCCAAACTGAATTGATAAATATTATTATTAAACTAGAGCAGTTTGACTGCGCGCAGTCGATGGGTATGCCTCTGCAGTCCGCACTCCCATCCAATTGATGTAAGTTGAAAAGCTTCAAGTTACCATGGTAGCTAGCAAGTACAATGAGATGAATAAGCTCATGTGACCTTTGACCAGGTTATGGTAAGATCCAATAAGCAGTTCTTAAATTATCGTGACAATGAACTCAATTCGGACATGAGGCCTTGTGACCTTTGACCTTTCAACTCCAAAATCGAATTAGTAAATTGGTGCCTCATAATGTACTTTACCCAAGTTACATGAAAATCCAACTGGCCTTTCTCAAATTATCGCTGTAATGAGCCCAAATCAGACACATTTTAGGCCCGGTGACCTTTGACCTTTGACCTTTCAGCTCTGAAATCTAATCAGTTTATTGGTGCCACATAATACATATTTCAACCACGTTACATGAAAATCTGACTGGCCGTTCTAAAGTTATCGCGGAAACGAGCCAAAATCAGACATATTTTGGGCCCAGTGACCTTTGACCCTTCAGCTCCAAAATCTAATCAGTTCATTGGTGCCTCATAGTACATACTTGGTCCTAGTTACATCAAAATCCGATTAGCGGTTCTTACGTTATCGTAACAAGAACCGGTAACGGATGGACGGACGGACTCACGGATGGCCAACCTGAAAACATGATGCCTCAGGCAACTTCGTTGCGGAGGCATAAAAATACTGTACTTACACATACTTGTGACCAAAAAGTGTCTCCATAATTTCATACACATGGCTACTATACCTCATCTGTCTAATGTTGTAAAACGTAAACAATAAAACAGAAGAGACAGTATTAAACTCATTGAATGAAATGAATATTAAAATAAAACAAACAATAATATACACAATATTTTAAATATCTTTAGTGTAAAAATAATTTTGTAAACTTTTTGATTACCTTTGATCGATGGCATGAAGAAACTCTCAAGCTCCACTCACAATAATTGTTACATTACCAACACTGCTCCACATCTTTTACTAATCTTCCAATTAATCATCATATCTGGTAAATTCATTAAAAAGGCCCTACATGAAAAATTGGAACAATTCTTATGCCATAGGTTAATCCACTGACGTTTATAAGATAACTTCAACCAAAAAATCAATGCCCTTTTGAGCAGGGTTGGCATATTTCTCACTTTTTGTCGTATTCCTGGACACCGTCCGATATAAAATTGTCTTCTCATGTACAAAGTCAATAGGAGAAATTTATATTTCATGGACAATTGGGTGGGAAATAAGATTCTGACCGGGAAGTATGCCAACCCTGCTTTTGAGTTCCAATTGAGTTACAAGTCTCAAATCCTCAGAAAACTACCTCTGTTAACTCTTATCATGGTTTGCAGTTATTTTTCAGTACCATATTGGGCAAGTCTTTGAGTGTAACTTCAAACAGATATTTTAACATTTTACATGGTGGAAAAAAGTTTTGTGTCTGGTCTGCAGAAAAATTGTAGACAAAATTTACCCTTTCTAGATATGTAAAGTTTTATTACAATATTGTGAGTATTTCACACATTTCAAAAGATATTGTAAAGTTTTGTATGTAGGATCATAAGATGTGCATGAACATAAAAAAATGTACATGGTTTTTCCAAATTTCACAGAAAATCTGTGATACAACGTCAAATTTGTAGAAAGATATCCAATGTAAACTTAACAGTTTTATGAGTTATTTAATGGGGGCTATACCGCAACTACACAAAAAAAAGTAATAACAAGTAACATTACTGCCATATTCTTTCAATTTTGGAAAATCATTGAAAGGGTATGACTTGTGCAAATTGCCACAACAACACATAAACAGTTAATGACATTCTAACCAAGTAGTGTCCATAACTGCTGTAGAAAACACATTTGTTTCTCTGTACTTCCAATAAATATTACGACAGCTATAATAAAATAACAAAAAATTAAACACTTCTGATATCTGCATCACATTTAGCCACTTTTCACAATAGTAATAGGAATACTGAATTTGTTTATCTTTATTTGACTGCATACTGCATACCATAAATTCACATAAAATACACCATATACCATTTAAAGTGCACCTGATTTAGCAACTTTTGCCAATAAATATTGCAAGAACTGTCTGGACATTTCACAGCATATTGTATGAAGTACTCCCAACTAATGTTGCACGACTCCAGGATTTTTGAGAGTCGACTAGTCGCCGATCAAAAGTCGCAACTCTGACTATTTGTCGACTCTTGGCATTCAGTTCTGTTGGTATGATCAATAGGTAAAAAGAAGCACAGTTCAGCCTATACAATGACTGTTCAAGTATAGGAAGTTCATGTTGGAAATTATTTTTGAACTTACGTTGTTTCAACTGTGATTACGATCATTCAAAAATTGACTTTCTGTCATTGTCCCACACATTGTCATTGGTGTTTGGACTGGTTTATATGGCATACATATGTGATTGCATGGAGTCAACTCTTGCGTTTCTGAAGTCGGAGTCGCGACTCCTCAATGATAGTCACGACTCCGACTTTTGGCGACTTAGTCGTGCAACACTACTCCCAACCCCCCCCCCCCCAAACCACCAGACACACATCACCTCACTTTTTCAGTGCTATTACCTGATTGAAATCGCACTTACTCAGCACAAATCTACTACTGCATAACACCATGAAATGATAGAACATATAATGTACCAAAACATGACCAGTATTAGGGTTCAACTTGATTCATTCTGTTCAGACAATGAACATGTTTCTGAACCACACACATACAGTACGTGGGGTGGAGGCATAGAAATAGGTGCACAGTGTAATTACCATATATGTCAATGACTGGTCAAGATTGCCTCAAAGAAGTACATAAAGATGATGGAGTAATTATTGGTTACACACTACTAATACAATTCTAGCCAATATGTCTTTTTTCTTGTCAGAAGAAATTCACGGAAAAAAACTCAAGTTTGTGCTGGCAGCTAACAACATAGCACAGGGATAATTCACAAAAAATACAAATCACATGGAAATTTGCAGGAATGTATCATACGAGTACTGGTGTATATACTTTCGTATATATTCCTCTGTAGACATGACTTAGGCAAATCCATTGTCCTAGTTGGTCACTTCTCTGATGTAGAAATCGTATATGCAAACTGTAATGCACACATCACAGTATCCCTGATGCGCAGTAATGTATGCACTACGCAAGCTGCAAATTGTCAACTTTCTTAATAAGATAAATCACTTGCATTTACTAAGGTTATTTTGTAGGGCAAACACTTACTATTGTAGAGGAAAAGCATATTAATGTCGGGGAAAACTTGGTTTCTTAGGTGAAAAGTGGGTTGCTATAGCGTAGGGGAGATATGCTTGTAGTGTAGGGGGAAATGAAGTTTGTTGAGTGCAGCCGTGACTCCATCCCTCCTCAGGGTTGGCTATTTCCCATCCAGGCGGGAAATACAGGGAAATACCGGGAAATACTGGAAAATACATGGGCGATACCTGGCAGTGTACTCTTGAAGTTGTACAATGCCAACTAAAAGTCCATTAATGCCATTCATTTGGGCTCTTCTTACACAAATCCACCTTGAACTGATAAGTTTCAAATGAAAAGACTGTTAAAAACATCTTTTTAATTTTGATAATTTAATTCAGTGTTATTTCACATACTGTACAGAACTTACTATACTGTACATTATTCAGGTGTTACATGCAGCTTTTTTGTGGGGTGCGGCCCTCATCTTGCTGAATATACAGGGACAAAATCAATACCTGTCTATGGGGTATGCTGTTTTAAATGTTCTGGACTTATGGAACAATTCAGATATTTGCAGACTGAAATCATTTAAAACAAATTCTAAAATAAAAGCAGGTGATTTTAAAATTTTCCTACTTGTAGTATTGATTTGGCTGTGTAGAAAATTTGTTCAACCAATCAGAATGAGTTCCTAGTTCCCCACTTTTAGTTAAGTTACGTTTTTGTTGTATTTTGTGTTGAATCACACTTACTGAACAACAATCTCTACATTTTTGAGTTATTATCCTTCAAGAAATAACTTTTTTTAATAGTATTTTATAGTATTTCCCAGTATTTCCTGTTTTTGTCAAAAATAGCAAGGCGGTATTTACCGGTACATACCGGTATTTACCACCAGGTATTTACTGCCCGGTATTTACTGGCCAACCCTGTCCCTCCTACCTCCATGCCTGTCCTGTACCTGTTTTCATGCCAGCGCTTCATTACAGTGTTGTATTCCGGCACAGAAGTGAAGCATCAGATTCGCCAGCGTCTGCATTCTCTCTTCACTCTGGGCGAGGGCACTCTCTAGGCGAACTTTCTGTTTTCGTCGACGCGACTGTTGGACCTCTTTCGCCAGTTTGAGCTGGCAATCGGCTTCCGCATCTATCTCGGTCTGTAATTTGTTGATCTGGGTGTGAGGAGATAGACGGATGATTGTCGGACATTTATTCCTCAAACTTTAATTGCTGGGTTAAGATCAAGGATTTTTTTACATGAATTAATTCATCATGCGGCATGACATGCGCTAATATTTACACCATGTATATGGATAAGGTTAAAAGCTAGGAATACGCGTTGGACTCCTTTTATTATGCGATATACGTTGGTTGTTGGGTATACAGCAACGACATTGATTTTTTTCGTAGAATAATAACCGAAAACACTGATCTGAAACTCCACTATCAATCATCATCTCATCCTCTAAACTCTTATTCTAAACCTAATTCTAACCCAATGCCAAATTTGAACAGTAACTGCAATTCTTCTAAATCTTCCCACAGTGGGTATTATTGTTACCGTGGTTGGCACACAAATTGGTGTAGTGGTCCATGAAACACGTTTGTCACTGGCAACAATTCCGAATCAATTTCCTGGATATATGCTGGTAATGCATTTCCGAGGAGTGAGTACCACTTATGTTATCTTGTCATGATAATTAAGCATTTCAGCCTGTAATACACGATATTATGCAAACATTTTGGCTAAAATCCAGGCCTGTTAGCCGTAATCTGAGTTGACTGTAGTTAGATGGATGAAGCACATAAAGTTCCAGCGCCTTATTTTCGTCTGGAAAATACATCACTCTTTGATATTTTTATCAAGTACCTTTTGCATGAAAGGTTTAGAGAAGGGGATAATCTTTTGAATGATGTTGAACACCTTAACACTTTGAGTGCTATCGGCGAACCGGTTCGCCCAAGTACAACATCAATGAGGTACTATCGGCGCACCGGTTCTCCGAGAAGACAAGCGGATCCATACCTTTTAAGTTGAATGACAAATGTCACTGAAGTTCCTACCGATGACATTTATCGTAAAATGCACAATGAACTAAATAAATGAGTGAAAATGTATTGTCTCGATAGCATTTGCAATTTTACAGTAAATCGTACAATTTGGAAAGGTTATACACACAAGTCCGAAACAATCCAGTCCCTGGTTAACACACCTGGATTTTTAGCCCAGCACCCAAAGTGTTAATCATGAATAATGTATGAGTGAATTAAAAACAAAATAAACAAAACCTTGTTAGTTTTACCCACAGTAAGTCGATTGAACATAAACATGCACTCTAGCAGTGACATTACACACAATGCACAATTATAGTACTTGGTGCAATAGTATTTGTTGATGGTGCATTGTAGGACAAAGGCAGATCACTTGTATGTATCCACCACGCATGCACAGAAAGTTATCACTAGCATGGAAGACAAAAAATAACCTTCCAAAAAGAATACTTTTCGCTGAAAATTCAAATGTAAGGGACACATTTATCAAGTTTTAATAGTGTTCCTTCATATGAAAACTGTATCATTTGATGTCAAAGTTGGAATCCCAAGTTGTAAATGATTGCTTTCTTGGCAAACCAGTCAACTGTTAGTAGACCACTGAGGTAAAACATGGGGATGCAGTGTGTTATTACCACTGACTTTAGCCTACATGTTTTCTAATTATCCCACACTATGGTTAAACCCATGGGGTGGAATTTGTCTGTTCTTGTAAGCCCACTATTTTGTATGTTTACCATTTAGGGTTAATGATATACAGATATTTCAGTTTTTTTTTTTTTTTTTTTTTACATATTGCATACAGCATTTGGGTTCTTTATTTTGCACTTTGCAAACATTACGCAAATTTGACCTGGAAATAGATAGGAAATTTTTATCCAAGGCATGTAACTAAAATTTACAAATGTGATTAATATCAAACCTTTTAATGCATTAAATTAAAACATAAAGTTCATAATGGTCCGGATGACATGTTCATGATGTTATCCTGACCAGCTGGTGACTTACCATTGCCTCAAGTTTTTCTTTTCTTTCCTCTGGGGGTAGATCAACGAACAATTCACGACCCATCTGAGAAAGACAACAAAAACACATTCAATTTATAAAGAAATCATGACAACTTTCTCGCTCTCAAAAGTCAAAATGGATTCCCTAGAAAAAAACCACTTCGAAAGATCTGTGGTATCATATTGTCATTGCAGACATGTACTAACCATGAACTGGCTGATGATAATACCAAGCAAATAATCAACGTTGGTGAAGGTGATGGGACAAACTATCACCTTGCAGGCAATCTGGATGTAGCTATCTTTCCAAAGAGAAGCTGAGGAAAGATAGCAAGTTCATTTAGATTGCAGAGTAAGTGATAATTTGTCCTGTCGCCTAACACCAAAAGGTCATTATTTACTTGATATTCCACATCTGACTTTAAAGACAGAGTACGGGATTTGCACGTCAGAAAATGGCAAAATGAATGAAATCAGCTCAAATCATTCACAATGTAAAGATTAGTATCATAGAACCTTTGGGTAGAATACGTAGTTTTGGCGAAAATCTGGACATTTAAACGTCAAAATTTACCATGACGTTAATGTGCACAGGCCGTTCCAAAATTGTCCGATCAGCCGTTAGCCAAAGGTCGCACGGAGTTTATCCGTTTAACCAAGCAGTGTGCTCTGCTGGTCATGCGAACATACACATAACCGCGATTCGCAATTTGAGCAAAATGTAAACTCGCGGAAAGAACAATATTCTGGTAACATATCGTTATTAGTTTTTCCCATAAAACAACAAATTCATGACCTATGGATCTCAAACTTTCAGCACACCATTTGTAAGTACTAAACTACCGTTTGGTATTGATAATGAAGGGAAGTAATGGACTTGCAAATCCCAAACACAATCTGTAAAGAACGAAAAGGGTATTTACTTCTCTATGAGAAAGAAAAGTAATGTGTATTTTCTGCAAGCTATAGAATACATAAATTTGTAATTGCCGTGCCACTGGCCTAGCAACGGATAGTCCGAGTACAATGGTCACTTATCTTGCGCATATTCAAATATTGATAACGCATTGTGACTCTGTTGACTGAAAAGATAAGGGAAGCACAAAAGTACCATCATCATCAAGTGCAATGACCTTTTCTGAGGTGACTGATGGGTAAAATTCTGCTTTATCACATTAACTCTTGGCCAGCCCTACTGCAAGATTCTAAGTGAGTGGAATAAAATTTCCTACCTCTCTGACTGCTGTCATCACCATGGCATCAGTATCATCCACCCGATTGGCCTCCGAGGCGTTAATCTGTCGCAGTCGTCTCTTCAGCTTGCTGAGTCGCCTCACCATCCCTTCCACATCCTCCTCCTCCTCCTTCTCCTCATCGGACGATGCCTCCGATTCATGAGGGGAGGGGGCAGGGGAGGGGTTAGGCGAGGGATGGGGGGTAGACCTCCGTCCCGCTACACTGGATAGGGGATGAATCCCCGAGTCTGCTTGTCTTGTTGGGGAGGCTTGATCCGGCCGCCGGGATGCACGGCTCCTGAACATGCAAATATTGTACATTATATCTGTCATTGTGTCGTGATACACGGTTGGTCAATTTTCCATTATGTGATTGATGATATTTCAACTAGATCCGTGGATGCGTCACCCTTATTACGACAATCCAGGAAAATTGACTATACCCAGATTGACATCATCAAGTGTGATGTAAATCTGGGTATACTGTAAAACACTATACTTTCGCGAATCACCGCCCATGAAAAAAAAATATAGCGAAATTTGCTAGGAAGAAGCATTTTGGATGTTGTATTAATAAATCACAACAATTTAAAGAAAACATTTGTTTTAATGCCTCTGAAACACCGTTTTATCAAATGTAGAAGTGCGTTGCGACCGTCATAAGTGACCATGCACTATATCTCGATCGCGTCATTTGACCTGTAGGGCCTTAAAGGGACGCGCCGCTCGTAATCCATGTACTTTTATTTACCTTACGCTTGCCCCTATTGCAAGGCAGTGCGTAACACTGAACTCTATGCTACGTAGTGTAGAGTTCAGTGGTGCGTAACAACAATCGTGGAGCTGCGAACAGAATTGCTGATGAGGGTCAGTTGGGCTTAGTTCGCCTTTCTTCGGGTGAATACGTGCTGCACAGGGAATTGCACACAATTTGTGCGCGCTCGTTTTCGGAAAGTATACGGGCATTCGCGAATATTACCCGAGTCAGGCCAGGTCCAAACGCCCACGACTTGCGACTTTACGGTCCCTTTAAGTACACGGTCTTGTATTTGCATTAAAAAGTTGTGTATACACAAGTTTTCGCGTGCATTTTACTTTCGCGAATCTCGACTCCTCGCGAAATTCGCTAAAGTTAAATGCTCACGAAAATTTCTGCTTTTACAGTAGTCAGATCTCTCTGCTGAGGTATAATTCAGATTACCTTAACACCTTACCAATGCTGAGGACGCTATATTGTATAATGTAGACAAAAATCTCGAGGGTCTCCCCCCCCCCCAAGATTTTACATTAATTAATTTAAAAAAAATGAAAGACATTCAGAATCTGTTATTGGTGTGATATGACCTTTGGGCATAAAGCTTTCAAATAACAAAACTACACCAAAACTAAATTTGCGCTTTAGGGCCACGACCTAATTAACCAAACCAAACCTGAAATAAGGTCACAGTCCTCAGAATTTTGAGGTGGTATTCGTCTAACGTTTTTTCCAACTCTCCAAGTTAGAATCTTCTAACTGTATTGAAAAATTGTTCTGGAATAATTTTGTCAGTACAATTGGCAGGAACCAAACGATGACCCCGCCAATGACACACCCACATTTCCTTGCTTCTGCCAATAAGGACAAGTGTTATATGGACTGTTTACCAATCATGTCTGACTTTACTATGCCTCTATAAATGCTGTAAACAACCTCAAATGTGCCTTACACAAGGCTGCGATTACGAGATGTGACAAAAAAGAAACAAGACTGTGATAGTCAAAGACCTACATCTCCGCAACATTCTGCTATAATATTGTTCCCCTATCTCATGCTGTGCCCCTTCCTTGGGCTGTTAACCCTAACTAGGCCAGGGTATTTTGGGAGATCATATGGCCGGGGGGGCCTCGCAGGCCCCTCCGTGAGATCTCAGCCGACGACCGCGTGATCGCGACGAAAATTGGCATGCACGTCGCCCGCGACTTCATCTACAAAATTGCTTAGTTACATTTTTCATGAAAATTGTTTTTAGTCAATTATGCTAATTTATGCATAATTAATATGTGAAAGCATACTTTCTGCTCTAACTCACTAAATTAAGCTCCAAAATGTTTTAATTTTTGGTGTAGAAACCCATTGTGGTGTTCTTAGCAAATGTACTTGAAAAAAATTGCAATATCAGGTCAATTTCTTATGTATTTTATTGTTTTTTGCAATTTCTTATGTATTTCTTTGTTTTTTGACCTTTTGTTTTTATTGTTTTTTCGATGAAATTTGTCGGTGACACTTATGCGAACATAGACAGCATAAAATTAAGTAATTTGAATCAGTAAAAGCAAAAATATTCATACATTAATGATGTTTGGCTGAGAACACAATTTGTATTGAAATTGCACACAAAATCAAGTTTTTGAGCAATTTTTGGTGCGACATGCATGTACAAAATTATGCGTATCTTAGGAACCGCATACCCGGGCGTCGCAAATTTGGTCTTAAAAGATGCCGGAGACTCGGAGGAAAAAAGTCATGAAACATCGCGGCGAGAGCTTTTCGCGTTGCGAACATATTGCGTGAAATGTTGAGGGGGGCCTCCCAGCCCCCCCTCCCCCGGCCTACTTAGGGTTAAGTGGCATGCCCCAACTATGCCATCATGATTGTTCACCTTTCTCATGCTGTGCCCCTTCCTTGGGCTGTTACGTGGCATGCCCTAACTATGCCATCATGATACTAGTGGTTGCACAAACATGTCCACAACAATCAATCTGAAGTTCCTAAGTCATTTGGGCAGGGGCTAAACAGCTGTCTTGAGCTTCTCCACGAGTTTTACGGAGAAGATCCCACCAATGACGTTGCCTTTTCGGTTTGGCCGCCATCCACCACCTGAACCAGGAACTTCAGATTGATTCTCTTCCCCATGTTTGTACAACCACTAGTATCGTGACAGGGCATAGTTCGGGCATGCCACACAGCGTGAGATAGGTGAGCAATACTATAGCAGAATGTTGATGAGATGGTTGGCAACACAGTGACATGGGTGGTGGGTCGAGTCACAATGCATCATGGGAGTGGCTGTCACAGTCTTGTTTCTTTTTTGTCACAGCTCGTACATTGCGCCTACACCACGTATGCACACTGTTACCCCGTGTGAGACAAGTTCCAGTTAACTCGTTTGGGGTCTATTGAAAATGTGTGTTATAGTGACATCAAATTGTCTCCATCGGGTTAATGACATGTAATTGCTCGCAATGTGAGTCGGCTCAAGTCGGGAGAGATTTTTACAATTATCCCACCCTGGGGGGGGGGGGGCACTCAAGGTGCCACTGTATATCATGCGCGAGGGGCACGGAAATGCAGAATGTGGGGTCTTTTCAAGACGTAGATCCATGCTTAGAAAGTCCAATCGCCAATTTTCCATTGAAAAGGATATCTTTTCCACAGGACTCATTCACACTAAGTGTTGATTTCTCAGTTATATTCTTCTAAACTTTAGTTCCAGAATACCAAATTTGTTTTATGTCACATATATAATTTTTTCTTCTAGAAGAAAAGTTAGAAGAGTTTTGTTTCAACAGAACTTTCAGAATACCACATCGTTGTAACTCTGTCACTTAGAACAGAATACCACGCTTTGTCTGGACTTGATCTTACCTGTCACATGGTATGCTGGCCTGGGTCTTCTCAGAACATTTCTTGTGACATATCAACTTGCACAATTTACACTGGAGAGCATACTTGGTCCAAACCTAGCAAGAAATGAAAAAAGGGGAATATCAGTTGAATGAATGAAGCTTAAATTAGAATGAACACTCCTTGTCTGTTTTTACTCTTAATGGTATTCAAATTAATCAAATAATTAGATTTACTGATTTATTTGATTATTTTGTGGTAACAATTTCTACTAGATTTAAAAAAAAAAATATTTACCACTTTCCTCAAAAGATTACAAGTCAATGGAAGTGTCTTCCCCCAATATTTAGGAATCAGGTGACAACTTTCACCCAATTCAGTGCCAAGGCATTACAAGAAAGTTAAGCAATGCGTAACACGTCTTGCCTGCATCTCCCGATTTTGGACAGAACGCATTTCAAAATTATGCCATTTGAAGGCTTTCAGGCTTTTTTTTATAGTTTTCCTCAATTTTGAAAAAGTTGCATAAATTAGCATAATTAAAGAATTGCAAAATTCTGTGTAAAAGTTTAGATGCCCTGACCTAGCTTTATCAGTCTGAGCAATAAGAATCAATAGCTGGCGAAAAAAAAATGCCTTTTTCTCATTTTCATTGATTTTGAATAAATTTGCATAAATAAGCATGAATCATAATTATCAAAATTCTGTCTTGACATTTGGAAGCCCCTATCAAGCCCTATTAAATAAAGCAAACAGTATCAAAATCTACCTAGAACAAAAGGAACAGTAGCCTTTTAAGTGATTTGACTAAATTTGCATAAATTTACATAACTAACTAAAGTCCAAATTCTGTGAAAGCCCCTTCCCACGCCCTATCCATAACATGTCTCAGTAGAAATTAGTAAAAGCCCCGACGGAAATTAGTAATACTAACACATTTCCCATAGAACTACACAGTATTATTGTTAACAAAACTGGTAATCTTCAGTTTATAACAAGCCAAAGCTGAATAAACCGAGACTGAAATTAGTATAATCATTACTACAAATTAGTAACAGTTGGCAGCTATGCCTATCAGATAATAGAAACAGAACTAACTTAATTTTGTGAACTAAAATTCCACTCAAATGGTTAGTGATACATCATAACCTTTATGCCCAAGTTCCAAGGAATAAGGAGTTATACCTTCAAAATTAAGCTAAAACTAAAAAACTTAATCTTGGTTTAAATAGTTTATATATTTGATTCTGCCCCCACCGGGAAAGCAGCGTCTATATCATCTGCAATGCATAGCAGGCGAGACAAAAATAGTATTTTGGGAAAAGGTTGAGTGCTTGAGTGATTGAACATGTTTGATAAACATGATTGAACATGTTTATCAAAAATAGCTCCGTTCACAAATACCCCACCAGGCAATCAGAGTCCCTGCACTTGCCGTTAACAAGAACTTTATTTGCTAATAAATTGTTTACCTTCACCGGACCTAAGCTGTGGAATTCACTGGACGATAGCATAAAAACACTCAGTCTCTCTACTTTTAAACATAAATTAAAGAAGATCCTATTGGACAAATACTCAAACACCAAATAATCTAATTATAGAAAGTATTTTTTATATTTTTTTATTTATTTTTTTCAAGATAAAACTGTCACTTGACATATTTTGTTTCTCTTCTTCTCACAATATACTGATGCTCTTGAACTTGAGAATAACCTGCTCACCTTCTTCACCTTCTTCCTCTTTTTCTTTTACCGCCATTTGTAATGTATCGTCTTGTTCCCTTTGTGTTTTGTCCTGTCTGTCTTAATGTGATATTCCAGGCCACGTTTACTATACATGTAATTATGCGTACTCAATGGAGCTAGCGTAATACAAGTTTACTTTTAATATAGGTTCCACCACTTTTGTTATTTATTTTAAATATGAAGTATTATATTGTATATTCTGCTGATAATGAACAATATGAAAAAATTAAATTAATGTACAGCCATAATAATGTCAGTGTGTATCAATTTGTTCATCTATGTATTGTTTTACATGAATTTCTTGATGCAAAAGTGGAAAAAATAAATTCAAATCAAATCAAATCAAATTCTACAACATGTCAAATGCACCGGTCAGAATCCTTTCAGCCTACCTTTTTGCCACAGAATTCACACCTGGTTGGAGATGAGAATTGAGTACCAATCAGTTTATGAGGATGGGGCCCCTGGCCATGCAAACTGCAAGGAGAATAAATGGATATTTGGACAATGTCATGACAGAAATTATTTCTAACAAAATAAGCAGATCAGTATGGACATAAATTGAATGTTTCAGTTTATTCAATTAATTCATTTAATTACTTTTACACATGTGTCAACTATGAACAGACATGTATGTTTGGTTTTGAATAATCAAAGGCATTGTTCAACAATGTTTCCAGCTTAAAACATTTGAGCTACAGAACTCTTTGATATCATCGTCTCTGATAAGATGCAAAATGAAGTGCTGAAAAAAAGTGAAAATTCTATGATCTACCATTTTTCCTATATCCATTTTCCCCAAACGACTACTGTGTTATAATAAAAAGTCTACCTAATGTTTCATTCATGTGTTGTATTTATTCATACATGTCTTGACAGTGGCAGTTTAAAGGTAAATATCATGATTAGAGGTAGTCCTCAACTTTGGGTTAAACTATTCTAGAATCAAGTAAACCATGCAAGTATTCTGCTGTGAAAATTTTGTAGTCAAATGTTGACTCATTTCAAAGAACTTAAATACTTAAATAAGTAAGTATGTCTTGCGACTAGCAAATTTGTTGTGTAGCTTTCTATGAGATTAATTTTGGGGCTTGAGAGTAAATCAGTACTGGTATGTTCACGCTTGATTTTCCTTAAGCAAACAAGTTCAAGATAAATCCTTCCAGCCAGGAGATACATACACACCAGCTGGTGTATCTTTGGTAGATCTTTCAACCAGATTGGTTCTAGAGGCATGTTTGATTTCTCCAACTCACGTCGTATTTGTTTATTTGTCCATTCATGCACTATTATGTAGCTTAGACATCAAAGTTTGAACCCTCACAATATTAATGGTAAATGACATGATTGGGGGTAGTCCTCAACTTGGGCTGAAACTACTCTAGAATCAAGTAAACTATGCAAGGATTCTCCTGTGCAATTGTTGGAGTCAAACGTTGGCTCATTCTAAAATAACTAAAGTCAATATCCCTAGTGGCAGGCAAACCTGCTGTGTGGCTCTCTATGAGGCCTATTTTTATCGTGCCTAGATAGAATTAATGTTCATGCTCGATTCTCCTAAAGTAAACAAATTAGAGAAAAATTCTTCCAGCTGGGAGATCCACTCCAGCTGGTGTATAGCTGGTATATATTTCAACTCATTTGGTTCTTGAGGCATTTTCAAGTGTTCCCAATCAACTCCAGCAATCATCAGAACACCAAAATATTCTCGCGTAATGACTTGCCATGGAATGGGCCGCACTATCCAGGTGCAATGACAATGTAAGCCATACCTTACCATTGTCTTCCGTATCAATGCGAGGCATTCCAGTTGTCTGTCTCCCCGCTTATTCTACGGCACGCTGTTACGTGAGAATATTTTGGTGTTCCCAGGTTCGCGGGAGTTGAGAAAGAAACAAATTTCGGAAATTACTTTGCCTCAGAAAAATGGCCCTAGGATCCAAACGCCTTACTCAAAATCAATCATGGTATCATTTTGTCGGAAAAAGAATGTTCTAACAAATGAAATAACAATTAATGGCATTTTGCTCATGATGTTGAAGAAATTAACGATCGTATGTGTAGCATTCTTTCTGGACCACCCTGTATATGATGGCAATTAACTCAGCCTCAGACTTACATGGGACATAGCCTAGCAGTGCAATTTAAATTTGACTTAAGTTTGATGATGACTTACAGTTTAGTTTAATATTTCTTAAAAGGACGGCAGAGTGTACTGGTTCACCGAGATGATCATTTTCTTAACCTTAGCTCTTAACCTCTTGGCTATGGGAACTGGATTTGCGATGTATTAGCTCTTATGGAAATTCACAGAGTCTTGGAGGCAAAGGGTTAATTCCAATTTTAAACATCAATGAATTGAATAGAAATGATATTTTTCTCGAAAAGAAAAAAAAATCTCATGAGCCATTCGTGAGTTATTCAGGTCTAGAGCCCAAATCAGACATGTATGAGGCCTGTGACCTTTGACCTTTCAAATCCTCAATCTAATCAGTTCATCAGTACCTCATACCAAGTACTTGACCGAAGTTATGTTGAAATCCAATGAGTCATTTTGAGTTATCATAGTAAACAGGCCTAAATCAAGACATGTATAAGGTCTTGTGACCTTTGAACTCTGAAATCTTATCAGTATAATGGTGTCTCATTACCTCATACTTGACCCAAGTTATATTAAAATCCGATGACCTATTCTTGAGTTATTGCAGTAACGAACCCAAATCAGACATGTAGTAGGCCCTGTGACCTTTGACCTTTGAACTCCAAATCTAATCAGTTCATTTTTGTACTATAGTTCATACTTGACCCTGACATCATTTAAATCTGATCACTGGTTCTTTCAGGTATCGGGATAATTAGAAATGGTAACTGGTTAATTACCGTAAATTCAGAATATGCGACTGATAATTTCACTGATGGCTATCTCATAGTAAAGCAAACCTGTATCATCACCTTAACTCATCAGGCCTGGCCGCCTTCTTCAAACCTGGTGCTTTAACTTTGTCATCACCAGCGGTCTTTGGTTTGGCTGCACCATCGTATGCCGAATAATCCTGGCGATCAACACTGCCCTCTTTGGCCAGTTTAGCAGGTTCCTCGAACGGGGAGTGGTGGAAGAAGAGGGTGATGTCACCGTAACCAAGACGACTATCAAAGCCAGGATGGGTGAACAGATGCATCTGGGATGCGATCCGCCTGGAGAAACATGAATAAATGAAATAATGATGAAAATACATTCATGGGCCAAAGAGTAAGAAAAGGAAGACGAGAAAGAGGAAGAGGAGGAGAGAAGAGGAAGAAAAGGAGGAAGAGGAGGAGGAGGAAGAAGAGGAAGAGGATAGAGTGAACGAGGAAGAGCAAGAAGGAGGAGGAAGAGAAAGAGGAACGAGAAGAGGAAAGAGGAAGGAGAAGAGGGCAGTGGCGGATCTAGGAAATGCAGCGCCGGGCAAGTGCAAAATTGCGACCCGCTTCCAACATTGAAACAGGGGGCAGTACTGGAATCGCGCCCTTCTGAGCAGCTTCCGCCTTGGGCCTAAGTGTGCGAAATGGCCGCCTTTCCAACTTTTTTGGCCGGTAGAGCTTCAAGAGTAATTCGGAGAAATTATATTCAATGTCGTTTTTTGGCCTCCCCTTCTTCTAGCCAAGTTTTCTTCCTTTTTCTTCATTTGCCCTTGTTTTTTCTTCAAACTTTTGTGCCTTTTTGGCGCCCTGCTCGCGCGCTGAAGTGGCGCCGCGGGCACGTGAGCGCCCTTGCCCCCCGCTAGATACCCACTGGAGAAGAGGTAGAGCAGGAGGCAAGAGGAGGAGGAGGAGAAAGAGGAGAGAAGAGGAGGAAGGAAGAGAAGAGGAAGAGGAAGAGGAAGAGGAAGAGGAGAAGGAGGGAGAGAGAGGAAGAGGAAGAGGAGAGGAAGGAGAGAGGAAGAGGAGAGGAGAGGAAGATGAGAAGAGAGAGGAAGAGGAAGAGGAAGAGAGAAAGAGGAAGAGGAAGAGGAGAGGAAGAGGAAGAGGAAGAGGAAAGAGGAAGAGGAAGAGGAAGAAGGAGAAGGAAGGAGGAAGAGGAAGAGAAGAGGAGAGAGGAAGAGAGGGGAGGAGAAGAGGCAAGAGGAAGAGGAAGAGAAGGAAAGGAGGAAGAAAGAGGAAGAGGAGGAGGAAGAGGAGGAGGGAGAGGAGGAGAGGAGGAGGAGAGAGGAAGAAGAGGAAGAAGGAAGAAGGAGAGGACGGCAGAAGAGGAAGGGAAGAGAAGACGGAAGAGACAGGAAGAGGAAGAGGAGAGAGGAGGAGGAGAAGGGAAGAGGAAGAGGCATGAGGAAGATGAGGAAGAGGAGGAAGAGAAGAGGGGAAGAGGAGGGAGGAAGGCAAGGAAGGAGAGAAGAGAGAGGAGGGAAGAGGAAGAAGGAGAGGAAGAGGAAGAGGAAGAGGAAGAGGAAGAGGAAGAAGAAGCCCACATTGTTTGGGATGTGATCTGCCTGGAGGAACCAGAAGTAAAGCCCAAAATGTGACCTGTTGCCATCAAAAGTCAAAACGGTAGTTTTTGCGTAAGTTCGTGAAGTTGAGGTGGGTTGGAAAAGTCTATTTAGGAATTTTCAGATTTTCTGAAACACCATAACATACATTGATCAATCGTCTGTTCAAATTTGAGGGTCAAACGTGATTGAGAAAGATCACTTTTCTTGAAATTTACTTGACCACCTTTTGGTGGGAATTTGAAGTTTAGAATCATAAAATAATTTAAAGACACTATATAACAATGTGCAAACCTTATTTAAAAAATTGTCAAACCTTGCTTTCTGGCATATCTGGTAGTGTTTGGATGGACAAATAAACACCTTAGAACACAAAAGTTTGGACAGTTACGCTGTCACTAGTACAATGGGTGATTTCAGAAGTGGTGTTGGTGTCGAGTGTTGGTGTTAATTTGACACTAA
>JZLH01S0263636.1:22020-33512 GCA_001188425.1 Eucidaris tribuloides | reverse complement strand
TAACTTTTCGGCGGGTGACGTGGAACCGGGGAAAACTTTGGACCTGGGATTCGGAGAACTAAAAATCGTCACTTCCCACCCCCCCCCCCTCCGCGCTGAGCGAGTTTTCGGCGACTGGTGTGTCCGAAAAAAAGGATTTAGTGTAATGATGTGTATGCACCCTCCAAATTTGTGCCCCCTACAAACTTCAAGGTCCCTCAGTACCCCCTGCTGAAAAATCCTAGCTATGTCACTGGTTGTAAGGGGTAGAATCTCCTTAATATTCGGGTCTTCTCCTTTTTAGCAATGTTGACATCGTCGGTCAGCTGAGGGGGCTAGGGGATAACTACAGGGATTGACTATTCAGAAGTATCATTAAGGTCGTAGGGAAAACAACTGATCGTAGAGGAAATCCTCTACCGTATTTCAGTCAAACGTACCGTTATAGGAGATTGCTACAGGGAAAATGACAATAATCATGAATAGATTATTTGAATACATGATTTTAAAAATGACTTATACTTCATAGATATTGATTTGAAGACATGTACGTTGTGGTGGGATAAGAGAGAGGGATAGGAGAGGGAATAGAGCTAGGTGGAATAAGAGGAGGATTTGGAGGGGATTTGGGGGGAATTAGAGTGGGATAAGGGGGAGAATTAAATGGGGATTTGGGGAGGAATAATGGGGCAATTAGGGGAAATAAAGGGGGAATAAGGGGAAAACATCGGGGAATAAGTGGAAAAAACAAGGGGAATATGAGGAAGAATTAGAGGGGCAATATGAGAGGGATACAACGGGATAAGGGGCTGGGGAGGGGGTTGGCGGATTTGGCGACTATATTGGGAGATTGGGAGAATATGGGGATCCCCCCCCCCGAAAAAAAAATGAGTGAACGAGGTGCGTAGTGCAGCTTCATTGGCGCAAAGCGCCGATGAAGCTAGTTTAAATATAAATTGGCCTTATTTTCAGGAGAACTTATTTGTCAGCCACAAGACTTTCAGATTCAGAGAAAGGAAGAGATTTATGTGAATATTTAAAGTATGAACAATTTTAGTTAATTTGCATGATGACCTCATTCTTGGGTGTGCAAATTAAAAACATGGTCTTTCAGTAATTATTAAGCAGTTGGCTATGGGAACAAGATTTGCCGTGTATTAAAGAGTTAATCCACTATTTGGTTTGCCTTTTGAGACAGGTTTGCCCGTTTGTCAAGGCAGCGTGGAGGGGACAGCAAGAGTTGTTACCAAGCTGGAAGATGCAGGAAACATTAAGGTAATTTGATCTTCTCTCACATTCTGTTCCTTCTTCTTCATCTGCTTCTCCTCCTCCTCCTTCAAAATTACATTATTTGTATGCATTTTGTCCTAATGAAACCAAAAAAAAGGAGGAACTTTAACCATTATGTTGTAAACGTTCTGAATACAATTGGCAATTTAACAGCTCTTAATATATGTAGAAAGGGGGGGGGGGTAAGGGTCACTTGATACTACAAATATTATTAGAGCAAATTAAATAGAGTGTATACAAGTGACTGTATTTCTATTCAACCCATATTTTTTTTGACAAATCTGGTGCCTGTAAATGGGAAGTTTCCTGCGATGCTATCATTACAACACCTGTAGAAGTATTTCTAATCTGTTGTCTTTTTTCTTTTCCCCATTTGCACCAGAATGGAGAGATTCTGATTGTTTGTTTTACTGATGTTGGCTGGAGTCCATACTTCCCTCTCATTGCTGGTCTCGTGACGGAGCTAGGAGGCTTGATTTCACATGGTAATTTTAAACGGATTATAAAAATTGGGGCAGTGGGAAAACAGAGGCACAACTTTAGGAAACAGTATTGCCAAAAGAACTTTAATCTTCTGTACTGTTGCTACATTTAATTATCCTCGGATTTCATTCAAAATTGCTTTGGAGGTGCATGGGTGGTCATTCTAAGTTCCTATAGATTTTGGAAATGGTGCCTTCAGTGTTCTGACTTTTACCAGCTTCTACTGCATATTTGTTGTATGTACTGTAAAATAACTTGATTGTTACTCGGGTGTCATTGAAAATTACCATGGAAGTGTACGGGTGGTCATTCTATGTACCTGTAGTTTTAGGTGACAGCACCTTCAGTCGTCCAAACTTTATAGGCAGAAGGATGAATTTTGAAAGTTCTATGTGTGTGTGTGCACTACAAACTACACTATTGAATGGATTTTCTTGAAATTTTACATAGAAGCGTACTGTGGGTATGAGCAGACACCTGTGGGCGAATTCATATTGATCCGGGGATACATGTGGGTAGCACAGCAATGCACATTTCTAGATCTAATATGTATCAAAATGATCATAATACATCAAATTACAGAATTCTCAGTACTAGTGTACATCACATGATAGAATTTTCACCTAATAATTCTCTGCACTCTAGTCTAATAAAAACCTGCTTATTGCAATGTACTGATTTGATGATATGTAAATGGCAGTTGAAATAATGTCTAGACAGCTTTGATTTACCCTTTGTAGGATAAATCAAATACTTGAACTTTTTGTTAATGACTCAGAAATAGAATGATTCAACAAGATTAGAACCTGTCACATTGACTTATCTGGACTGAAATTAGGTCAAGCATTTTAACTGTCCTACAAAGAGTGTAGCAGATCCTATCTGAAAGCCCAAATATAGTTTTGGTAAATGGTAAAACATAAAATTCTTTGCAATTATGTTTTTTTTAAATAGATTATATCTTCTGTTCGATGATCTATCTATTCCCTGAAAATTGGTCGCTCTGAAAGTCTCCTGTTTTTGAGAAATTACTCAAAATGTAAAATGTCGGGGGAACTCCCGACATTTCCCATAGGAAATATACATATCGTTACCTGCTCTCTGATAATTTAAACATCTCAATTTCTCACCATAAACAAGTTTCAGTAGGTTTGACATTGTTTCATGTCTGGGGTGACATTAGAATACTTTGTGATCAACGGAAACTATACTTGGGCTTTATCCTTATCATTATGTAAAAAATTGCCTATAAAGGTGATGACAGGATTGATAATGATGATATTGATAGTGATGATCCAAGTTCATTGTATCTCTCTCCTATTCTCACTAGGTGCTGTAGTAGCTCGTGAATATGGAATTCCATGTGTAGTGAATGCCAAAGGAGCCACCACATCATTCCAGTCAGGTAAACAAAAAACTTTAGATTTATTGTAAGACATAAAACAATATTTCAAGATTTGTGATTGACTAAAAAAAAAAAAAAAACGAATTACAATTATTGTTGGTGACAGTGTTGTAGGTTATCATCACTGTAGTTATCATTGTAGCCTTCCTCCTCCTCCTGTTCATCACCAATGTATTTGTTATCTTCCTTATTTCCATCATCATTCTTAGTTAAGTTTCCTAGTTTCATTCTTCTCATTCATTATAAATGTGCCCTTGGCTTATTTTTCTTCTATTTCTTTTTCTTCACTTTTTCTAGTGATGTGTAATATTTGATTACATTGATTTGATGTGATATCAAAAAAATATTGATTACACCATATTGTTTTCACTACCAATTTGCTTTATCATAAAAGTGCAATATTGCTCAAAATATTGCAAGCCCCATCCTGGAGGCAGTGATTTTCATTTCCAGAACTGGCCTTTTCCATTTCAAAAGTCATTTAATTCCATTTCATATTGGCTGTAAAATGATAATTGATTGACACGTAAATTAAATATTGCTCAGCACTACTACAACAATATGAAATAGATGTGTAAAGGCTGATCCTCCACAATTTTTCAATAAACCCATCTCAGTTATATCCTCTTTGTATCCTTATTGAGCATTGTTCTGCTACTAGTGATATCCTTCTCTTTTGTGCAGGTGATCATGTACTTCTTAATGGGACTGAGGGTACAATCAAGAAATTATCTTCAGTGTGAGTTGACTGCAACAAGTGCGTGACTACCACAGAAAGTATGTGATTACTACAGATTATGCAATATTCCATGGGAAACCATGAGTTACTATCAATAAAATAATGTACTTCAATGATCTGAGCTACATGATCCTCATTGCTACTAGTGTCTCCGATAAGGTCTTAAAATGAAATAGACTGCTGTGTTGTAGAATACTTGTCCCCGGGACATTAATTCATGTGCTGATTTATCTGTACATACATTTAGTTTGCTAATGACAGCATAACTGCAGTTTTGTGTTCCAGGGTGTTTATTTGTCAATTCAAAAGCTATCACATAGGTCAGATATCAAACTTTAAACAATTTAAAATATGGCTTCCACAATGTTATCCAGTGCCTTGAACTCTTTGTGCGCGGGACCGTGAATCCCCTGCGTGCGGAATTAATTTCAAAGAGCGCTCAGTAACGGGAAAGGAAATTAAATGACTGACTTCAACTAGCTATAACTTTGCACAACAACGTTTTTAGGAAAAATGTTGTACAGCAAAGTTGAAGTACATTTTACAGACCGTCTGAATGCATAAAGGCCTTTTGGAAATATACATCTAAATTTTAAGTAATGCCTAATTGCAACCAACATACATGCAGCTCTAAGCTTCCTGCTTGAAAATATACAACTGCATTCAAATAATACAAGAGGGTAAACCACAAGCTATACATAAAAAACTAATTTGTTACAAGTTCATGAAAAGAGATTAGTCACCAAAGGTCAAGTATAGGCCTAAGTGAATAAAGAGATTATCAGTGAATAGCGCGTCTTATTGTATTTGACTTTTCCAATTTTTTTGCGTCTAATCCTGCGTCCTATTGTATCACGAGGCCATGATTGTCTTTATCGATTTTTCTGGTTCCTGTAGAATCTAACATAATACCCCCGTACTTGAGGAATGTAAACAATACAAAGTGATTACCGCTAGTATCGGGAAAATCAGTATAATTTGGGTGAATACAATCGTTTCTATGTTTGAGCATGAAATGCGAATCCCGCACGCTGCAGGAAGTGCATGGGTGCGAATTACGCGTGTAAAGAGTTAAAACTCTTCTTCTTTTCTTCTTTTTATACCTTAGACAATGCAATTATAATAAGAAAACCAATATGCATACTAATGTGTGCTAATGCATAAATAATATATGCTTAGCATTGGCACAAAGAAGTTCATGCATAAAATGAAACACCTTGTAAGATGATAATGCAAGTTTGTCTGCACACATTTGTTAATTTTCTATTTTCTTATATATCATACTATCTTCACATATATTATGTACCATGTGGATGTGTACTGATGTACATACTATTTGTATATTATGTTTTGAATGGATTTTTGAAATGATTTTGTCAGTGTGATTTATTGTTTTATCGAAATAGGAAATATATTAAATCCAATCCATTTTTTGTAGGATACTGATGACAGGTCAGTGCACCTTGATGGTACTTCCCTCCTATGTCTTTACAAATTTACATTTGTTCAAGTTTACTTGAATAAAAGATTATTGCAATTAGGTGTAATGAATTGCACAAAAGCAAAAATGCTAAATCAGAAAAAGCACATAATCTACTTAATATTTTGCTTTAATTGAGTATGGCAAATGTATCAGGTACAAAGTGTATAGTCTTCCTTTTAAATTGGTAGGCATACATAATTAACAAGGAATTATAGGGAAAATCAGTTTGTTTAAACTTAAAGAATAAATGTTATGTAGATAACGATTATTACTTTGATATGTATACACTAGATGAAAGCAAGTCTATCTTGGGCGCACGTACTAACAAAACTTTCAGCCAAGCAAGCTAAATAATTCAGAGTACTGAATAAAAACAAAAATCTAAGTCTACATCGAAATTCTGTTTCAAAGAGCATATATCAGCAGTAGTTTTGACGAAGTGGAATTGTTCTATTAGCTAATACAGGAAACACGCCTTGCGACCGAGTAGCACGAGGTACCAGCTTTTAACGAGGTGATGTCTCGGTCCCGAGGTTTTTCAATTTTACAACGCTCTTCCAACTGCAAAGAAAGCACCGCTGTTAAAAACAGCTACAGGTTATTGTGCGAGATTCGCGATTAAAGTACAGTTTTCTCAACGCCATCACAAAGAGAAAACATATAAAGAGAGAAATCACCTCGGTTAAAATGAAAAGTCGGCAATCATGCGCATGACCAAATACTAAAAATTTGGCAACGCAAAAATTACGCATCGGCGTGTCAGAAGCGCATCGCCGCTTCTGCCTACACACCCATGAAACCCACGGCCATGCACGAATACATTGGAGGCAGTCTGACTATTCTGCAAAGTGTGTGATAGTGTGAGTGCGAGCCTGCAATTCACACTGGCTGTCAAAACAGCACCAGGCGCCGGACGGGAGGTGGGGGGGGAGCGGAGACAGAGGGAGCACTGCACCCCTCCTCAAAATAATAATTTTGGGGGCCGGGGGGCAAAAATCGAGTTTCCCCTGGCCCCTCCCAATATAGTGCCACCCGCTGAAAGGTAAACAAATGACATTAATCAATCTTAGCAGTATTAAAAGTAACCAAAAATATGTGCAATATTACAAGACGACAATATTTCTTGCTATGGAAATATCCTGTCATATTAATCAATAACTATGAAACAAAATGCAAAATTTTCACCGCTTAGGGCGGCTTAACACTTCAAAAAATTTAGAGTATAGATGGTTGGGGCCTCTCGTCCTTCGATCGGAGTGTGCCTCCGGTGAAACATAACCGCTTAGAAAAGCCTTTCATTGTCCCCCTAATCCTTCTAAGAATTTTTCTTAGGCAATAAAAATAAATAAAAATTATTTTTTAGCTATTGCTCGAAGACAATTGCGTCAGGTTTAACGTGGCTTAATGAATGCATGTCAGACTAAAACCGAATGACAATAGTGACGATATGCGCTGCACCCACAATGTATAAATATCCAAGATCTGTCTATACGCTTCGGAGATGTCATAATATATTGGCTAATAAATGCGCAGCGATCTACTTATACATACATTGTACTTCATAGTGAGAAAATGGAACAATTTACGATGATTCTGAAGCCTCAGTCGCTGATAATGTAAGACGCCGACGGGCCGGTCGTTCGCGAGGGGTATATAAATTGTTATGAATTAAATGTTTCTGAAAGGATATTGCCATGACAAATGATACTTCTGTTATCATATATAAATGATACAATAAAAATAATTGATCAAGACGTCGAAAATCTGTATATCAGTTGTTGAAGCGCGTCGCCTCGTTTCTCGTACTTAGTAAAATAATAGTCTTTCATAAACTATATGTTTAATTCCCATAGAAATTTGGGGGGGTTTTTTAATGCTGCTAATAAACGCGATTCCCACTGCTAATACTCTTATTTTTACGAAAAGCACCTATTATAAAAATATACATTTAAAATATATGTTCACATGCCTAGAATCACCGTCTTTTCTATGTCTTTTCAGAAAAATTTCCTGCCGAGTGGGAGCGAGGGAATCCCCTCCCACACCTCGCCCCCCGCTCGGTGAGGTTCGCTCTCCCTCGTCAGCAGTAGCCCCCAAGCCCAGTGAAAATATGCATTTACCCATGCATGCCCCAAATAAACCGCTTTATGCTATGCGTATATTTCAAAAAGTTCTGTGGGACAGGATAACCGACCCTCAAAATTGTACGCTGACTACTCAAATTCGAGTTGTCAGCATATTTCCGTGTAGCGTTTTTTGAAAAACGCTGACTACTACAATCCGCCAATTATCTTTATAAACATACCTTTAATAATATGTATTTACCCATCCAGCCTAGACATCACGTTTTTTCTATGCGTATTTTCAAAAAGATCCAAGAGTCGTGGGAGGTACCCTCCCACCACCCAAGTCCGCTTCGTTTCCTCGGAATATGACTCGACCCAAATCGTTTTTTTCACAATACGTTATCTACAGACATCTTTTTGAAAAAAACACTGACTACAATGATTATCCCAATAATTTCACGACAGGTTCACCTTTAAATAATGTATTTACCATGCCTAGAATCGCGTCTTTTCCAAATTCCAACCGTGTGGTGTATCCCTCGTCCAACACCCCTCGCACGTTCGGATGCTAACGCTCCCAGAGTTGTCGCATGTTTCCGTCAAGCCAATAGTAGACCCACGTAAATATTTCTATGGCAATTAGAACGGCGCGCACCTGCAGCGCCACACCCTCCCCGCTGGTCCACTACGGCGTCGTTGCGGCTTCACCTTGCCGAGCGATCTACACTGCATATAAAATGTCCCCCATATCCGAGATTTTGCCCCTCCAACAATTAAAAGGTTACCGCGGCAGCGATCTGCTGAGCAGCAGTATCATGATATAACATTCAACCTGTCACACACACAAAGCTGCCTCCTGTCAACAGGCGAGTATCACCAATAGTTACTAGCGTGGAGGATTGATTGGCTATAATTTCGAAGCATCAAAGTCTTCTTTATGACTTTTGGATGAGTATGATAAACTGAAAATAAATCATCTTTCTGTTCAATAGATTTGCTGGTGCAGAAACAAGTGGGAAAAAGCAGATGGTAAAGAACTTAGCATGGGTTTAACTGCTTAGTAGCGCCACTACACTGTTATATGTGTGTAGATATTACGCACGATTATTGTATGTTACACAGTAACCCGCGCGGTGGGATATAACGAGGTATAATTGCGTCCCCGTACGAATCGACCTCGGCTAATATTACGGGTTCCCCTGTAAATGTTGATACTGTATTACTTTCTACTCTAATTATCGTACCACAAGTGAAATAAATCAACTTGAAGTGTATAGATTTTTTGGAAATGGCACTTGAACTATGCCTTTTTCCTTGGGATGAATTATGTCATTGTTCCACAGATTCATGATTATAATTGTATCCCCCGAACTAGTGTTCGGCAGATACTATGGATTTGTGGCCTCGTCGCGCCGCCGCCTCAGAGATTTCTCATTTGTGAGCGCCCTCTATCCAGCCTTGCATTCTTCTCCGATCATCTTCAAAAAATTTGGTCATGAAGGTGTATTATGGTAAAGCGAAGACGCCATATCTGTTTTCTTGGTGGTGGCGCCCTCGCTTGGTCGGTCCTTGTATCACAAAAAGTAACATTTTCAGGGTCTTGCTGATGTGCACTCGACTACTGGGCCCGCATTTCTTGACTGAAATTTTTTTCAAAATTTGGACGTGTGTAAGGTGTATCATAGTCCAACAGCCAGGTCCCGTCTAGACACCTATAACTTTTGGTGATTGCTGCCGGCCCTTCCCAATGGTTCCGCGCTTTTACAGGTCAAGTCAACAACTGATAGAGCTTAAAATTTGCAATGGCTTATCTTTTCAATATAACCTGTCTGTTACCCGAAGGATTTTATTCAAACTTGCTGTATAGGTGTATGGGTGGTCATTCTACATGTAGGCCACATTAGTGTTCGGTGATGGCGCCCTCAGTGTTCCGACTTGGGTGCCATGTCACATTACTTGTATATGATGTATCGGCCACATTTCTTGTCTGATTTTATTCAAACTTGCTTTGAGGTTTATGGGGGGGGGGGGTGTCATTTTGCGCAACAATAGTTTTCAGTGACAGTGCCCTCATTGTTCCGACTTTTATAGGATGCCATGTCATATTTCTAATTTATCCAAATGGGGAGTGAAGGGACAGGTTCGGGGGATACATGTGCTCGAAGGGTCCCGCCCCCGCCGAGTGCCTCTAGTTGTAAACTTGTTTACTGGATATGTAATATTACTTTAATACATCAAATTAAAAAAGTTGTATAACGATGAGAATGAGGATGTACCTTGCAATATAAATTATCAAGCAGGTTATTTTGCTTATTCATTCCTGAATGTAACTAATTACAAATTATGCAGGTAGTCTCATGGCAGTTACTTATTAAAGAAAGCAAACTCTTGGCAGTTACTTTCAAAGAAAAACATATAAATCAGATCAGTGAAACCAGACAGGGTTAGGGCTGTTTAAGACCTGGCAATCACTTCTGCATAATTATGTAGTCAAATTAGCATCAATCATTAACAGATGTGGACAATTCTCCAGCCATATGTTTTGTACATGATTTTTTTTTTGGTTTTCCACTTGTGTAATTTACGCATTTTTGTGTATGCAATGAATAAAAAGTTGTTCATGACTTCCATGGTGAATGTTCTCAATTTTTATTATCTGGCTGTGGCGATCATTTGAATTGAAAGAAAAGAAATATAACAGCCTTTTTCCATGTGCTATTTTTTTCTTCATATTTTCACTGAATTATTGCAATGTTTTCAAAGTGGGATGAGCATTTTGGTGTCTTTGCGTACTATGTTTTAATGTGAATTTACAGGTATGAAGCTTTACACAGATAAGTGTGTGATTTGTTTAAATTCAATTTGCTGTGTGAAATGGAGTAATGTATCAGATTTTGTACTTGACTAAAACTGCAACATTCCAATTTGTGTATATGTATTTAATGTAAGCAGCTAATAATATGCAGCTTGATAGAAAAGTGTGTGATCTTTTTTATATTCATTCAAATGAATATTGAATAATGATGTATCTGATTTTATACTTGATTAAAACAGCCAACACTGGCTTTGTGTGTGAATAACACAAATTTCATTTTGTGTCATTTGTACTACCTGTTTTATGTATTTGTTATGAGTGCTATCAAAAGCCAAACACACTTAAAGGTAAATGACATGATTGGGGGTAGTCCTCAACTTGGGCTGAAACTACTCTAGAATCAAGTAAATTATGCAAGGATTCTCCTGTGAAAATTTTGTAGTCAAACGTTGACTCATTCTAAAGTAACTAATGTCAATATCCCCCTTGGCAGGCAAACCAGCTGTGTGGCTCTCTATGGGTCCTATTTTTATCGTGCCCCGATAAATTTAAAATACTAGTATGTTCATGCTTGATTCTCCGTAAGTAAACAAATTACAGACAAATCCTTCCAGCTGGGAGATCCATTCCAGCTAGTGTATAGTTGGTATATATTTCAACTCATTTAATTCTAGAGGCATTTTCAAATGTTCCCAATCATGTCACTAACCTTTAAACTAAATTCCCCAAATGTTTTTTTCTGGATTGTTGGATTGGTATTTCTTCAATAGTACATTGGACTCTCGTTGTACAGAAAAACTGATACATGTACAGTGCACTCTTGCTATAAAGAACACTGATATAATAAAATTTCATTATGAAGAAGTAAAATCTCTGGTCCCATATCTTGCATTTCTTGTGTATTTTATTGTTTTGGAAACCCTGATATACAGTACTTTCATTAAAACGAAGAAATTTCATGGGTCCCAAGGACTTCTTTATAATGAGAATGCACTGTATCACAAAACCCCATTATTAAAACAAATTTTCCATTCCCAAAGTTGACATTTTCTTTGTACATGTATTTTGTTTTTTCATTCCTGATATAACAAAATGTGGATATACCAAAGTAATTGTCCTGGTCCCATGGAGTTTGTTATGTATATCAAGTGTGTACTGTGCTTTGCTTGGAGTCAAATATTCTACACTGAATCAAGTACAATTGTGTAGCCAGAATTCCTGCAAATGGGGGG
>JZLH01S0263636.1:5723-21403 GCA_001188425.1 Eucidaris tribuloides | reverse complement strand
GAAGGAACGTTTGCGCTACAAGAAGTACAAAAGACGGATGCACGGCACTCTTTCTACATTAACTGATGAAGGCTAGCAGTTGCAGCCAAAATGCCGCAATCTCCTTTCGTTTGCTACATCGTGTGACAACTGGTTTAGTTTACTCCTTCATGATTCGTACCACAATGATCAACATTTTTGGTTCAAATTTTAATCTTGTTTCTCAATGTCATTTGATATAAATTATTGTTAATATCCCATTGCGTCAATTACTGCATAATATTTTCCATTTCAGAAATATACATTGGTAGATTTGACATTAATTTTTGCCAACTAAAAATCCCCATAAGATATGTATAAATCTCACATAATGAAAATGTCCATTTCACAGCGTATGAATAATAGTGCAGCATAAGATGAAAATTACATCTGAGTTTTTCTAATCCAAACAGATGTGTTATATTTTCTCAGGTTTTATTCCTTTCAAATATTCATTTATCTGCATATTTCATTATGTAGGTAGAATTACACTATATATTGAACAAATTCAAAGTTGTATCCCACTAAGTTCCTGAAAATGCAATACTTAATACTATATAGAAATTAAATCAGTCAAGAAATAAGGGAGAAACATGCATTTTTCCATCCCTTTAAAACAATAATAAAATTACTCAATTAGCATAAATATCTGAGTAGAATTAATATAATCTGAGTGCAATTTTGATTTTTCATGATTTTAGTGCCAATTGACTAGGTATAATCTAAAATACAAACATGTAAGTCAAGAAATACAAGAAGAATCATATTGAAAATTTGAATCAATGACAGCTGTAGCTCCAGATAAAATACATTTATGTACTAAACTTGGTTATATATTATTTTCAATTCTTGGTGTTGAACATCAACACAGTGGCAAGAAATGAGTACAAGTATGAACATCACATATAATACGCAAATAACATTAAAACAAGAACAATTTGACAGCCATGCCATTCAAATGATAAACAAGAAGTACCTTTGACCCGTGACCTTTGACACCAAAATTACATCAACCCATTTGTAGTGATATATACTTCTCCCATGATTCACGATAATCCACCCTTCCATTTGAAATATTGAGGTAAAAAATATGTCATACAAGTTGCCAGCATAGCACCGCTGCTACTTCTTGTGAGGTTTCTTTGTGCATATTAAATTGATCTATGTTGTAATTGGCAAAAAGTAATGTAAAAGATAAATATAAAATACACAAACATTTGAAAATAATGTACATGTACACTGTACATGCACGAATAAGCATCACTAACAGAATACAAGCATCAATTAGATAACAAATCAGCATTAAAAATATCTATTTATCAATAGCATATATATGGAATGTATAAAAGCATACATGTATGAAAAAGTCTCAAATAAAGGGCAACCAAACAATTGAATATAAAAACTAGACCAATTTAAATGCATCACAATTATGCTTCTGCACTCGCATGCCAATTAGAAGTTCTCAGTAAAACTAGAACCCTGCATTTATATTTCAATGCCTCATATATGTACAGGTATGTACCTGACAAAACTTGAAATTTGAGACCTGGACCTTAAAATCCATCTATTTGTCCAAAGTAATTTAGCAATTCACCCTTCTTCATTGTAAAATTTAATGGTGACTCTAGATGGATATTATCCATATTATAACTATATATTAAATTTTTTGTGTATGACTTTTGTGTCCTCCAGGCCTTGTACACTGATATTTAAATATATAAATATATGAATATATGAATATATGAATATATATAATATACTATTTTAAGAGCCATAGAAATGCAAAAAGACGTTCTTATATATGCTCATTGATTATTCAAAGGCCTTGATTAAAATTAGACATACACAAATGTTTGCAGATCTCAACAAGTTGGACCTACATGAAAAAGACCTTCGTCTCTGACTCGCAAGTCTGTACTGGAACCAGTCAGCATGCATCAGAGTTGATGGAGAACTCAGCAAATATACATATATTGAAAGGGGAGTAAGCGAGGGTGTGTATGTCTCCAGATCTTTTTAATTACTACAGTGAACTCATCCACGAGGAATTGGAAAAGGAGAGGGACCTTAAAATTGGAGGACAAAACATAACAAACTACGATACGCGTGACACTGTATTGATAGCAGAATCCCAATAGACCTTAGAGGATGTTGGATGTGGTTATTACAGAGAGCGAAGGAAAGGATTGTCAATCAACTGCTAAAAAGACAGAATGGCATGGTATTTCAAAGAAGAAGGAAGCTCCAAAATGCAATATTAAAATAAGGACAACACATCAAACAGTGTATCCGCCTTCAATTACCTTGGTAGTACCATAACAGATGACTCCAGAATACAAGGAGATTAAAAGGAGAATTGCATTAGCTAAATCAGCCTTCTCGAAGCTGAGGAAAATCCTAAGAAACAGGACACTCAGAATGGAGACTCGATATACGAGTACTGAATTGTTACAATCTACCCTGTGCTGATGTTATGGAAGTGAAGCATGTGTCAATAACATCAGACATGAGAAAGGTTTGGAGAGTTGTGAAATGTGGTTCCTCCGGCGCAGATGAGGATTTCATGGACTGACAGAGTAACAATGAAGAGGTCCTAAAGAAAGGTGTGGAGAGAAAGCTGATTATGGAGATAAGAACTAGGCAAATGAGTTTTGTTAGGACATATAATTTAGATAAGGCGGACGTCTTGAAAATTTAGCATTGACAGGAAAAGATAGAGGGAAAGAGGGGTAGAGGAAGGAAACGTATGAATTGGATGACCAGTCTGAATGCATGGATTACAGAGAGAGGTGCGGCGTAAGCGGGAGGTGGAGCTGATTCAAACAGCTAGGAACAGAGATTTGTGGCACGCCATGATCGCCTACGTCTCCGGATTATGGCACTTAGAGAGAGAGAGATAATATACATTTTGCTTTTTTTCACATACAATTATCCTGATGTAAGCGCTTGCTTTGAGGTCTTGTGACTCTGACTTTTTTCAACTCCAAACTTTCAATAAGCCCTCTCCAGGAAAAAAAAAAATCTAATTTGGAATACATCAGTAAAACAGTAAGTATTATCTGCATACAGCACAAATGTGACCTTTGACAAAAGACTTCTGTCCCCAGAAAGTAATTAGTCCATCTGTCTACGACAATACATACATGTACTTAAAGATTGTGTCATTCATTTGCCACGTCACAAAAACATCTAAATTGAATGAAACAGCTGAAATCATATCCAATGTGAAGATTAATATAAATAAACACCTCTCAAAAGGACTTGGGGTAAAATATTGAGTTTTGGGGAAAATCTGGACGGTTAAACTTCATCCTTTTCAAATTACTCAGAAGCAATTCAAAAATCTGCACGTCAAACGTGCAGTGTGCCGTTCCAAATTGTCCGATCAGCCCTTAGCAAAGGTCGTGCGGAGGTTAGCCATTTAACCAATCAGTGCGCTCCGCTGGTCTTGCGACGATACACATAACCGCGATTCGCAGTTTGAGCAAATTGAACTCACGGAGAAGAACAAACATTCTGGTAACATCATTATTAGTTTTTCTCATAAAACAACAAATTCATGACGTATGGATCACAAACTTTCAACACACCATTTGTAAGTACTAAACTACCGTTTGGTATTGATAATGAAGGGAAGTAATGGACTTGCACATCCCTGACACAATCTTTAATGAAAATACGACACAACATTCTTGAGATAAATTTATTGCAATAAACAAAGTGTTATTGGCGTACAAACCCAAGACATAAAGCACTGACGAAAATCCATGAGGCAATCCAATTCATCTTGGGGGAGGGGATGAATCAATAACCCCCCCCCCGACTGAATACGATGATGTCACAGATTTTTGCCAGTGACATAAAACCTCTGACACCATTTCACGCTGGAGGCATTAAAAAGTACTGAAGAAGGGACCACATGCAGGCATACCAGAAGGGGCCTGGTCCTTATGGAGGCAATCGGACAGTACTGTTTATGAACAGAAGTACACATGAACATGACCCACATCAACAAAAAACATAAACATACACTTTTGATCTTTGAGTGGCTTTTGCAAAGTGAACTCCTGATTTATTTTATCCATGGTATCGGTCAAATCCTCTCCATGGACAAATGACCCTGACTTTGTATCACAATCTCTCAAATAAAAACTAGTCAGTCAAGGTAGCAACAGATTTTTAACCTGTTGATCCTGGTATTAATTTGTTCTCACAAACAAGAGAGTATGCATATCCATTTTTTCTCCAACCCTTACAGTAGACCCTCGTCATAACAAAATCCTTTGAAAAAAACTTTGTTATAGAGGTTGCCAAAAAAAAAATTCTAGAAAATTTCAACTTTATAACTGTATTTTTTTTAATTATAACAAGATTTTGCAAAATCAGAGTTCTTTTTAACAAGAGCATAATGTATGTACACATAACTCTTGAAATAAAACAGGTTTCCCAGCCTTTCAAGAAAACAAAATTCCCTGATTTTTCCCTGATGAAGTCTCAAAATTCCATGATAATTATTTCAACTCATTTCCAGTTTCACATGCTTTCCAATCCAATGGATGTTGTTTTGATATGCAACAAAATATAACAGAGTCTGACTGACTACTTTCGATTTTTGGGCCAATCAAAATTCCCTGACTTTTCCCTGATTTGAGGCATTTTTTATCAAATTCCCTGACTTTTCCCTGACTGGAAAAAAGTAAAATAATTTTCCCTGATTTCCCTGATGGGCTGGGAACCCTGTCATAAGCACTTTAAAGAAGGACTTTAACCAACAAACTTTGGAAACAAGTTTGCATTTCACCTATTCTTGTTAGATAATGATATCACTCTCTGTCTGGTATGGGACAGTTGGCGTGTCATACACAGACACACAGAGTATTCACAATCTGACATTACAATGGAGTACTGTTATAATCCTGAAACATGTGTCAATATATATTCTTTTGCATTGCAAAAGCAAAATAATTACCTGAACTCATTGTAAGCTGCACAAAAGATATACAAAAGGCATAATTAATAAATATACAAAATACAAAAATTTAAATATTATACAGGCAAACCCTGTTATAACGAGCATGGGTATAGCGAGGACACGCTTATTGCGAGGACATTTCTTGGGTCCCAATTTTTCCTTCATAGACCTTCGTGTATTATGCTTCTCCTATAACGAGATCGGCTGTAGCGAAATTTTGGCTATAGCGAGGTAAATTCCCAGCCAAAACATAAAGAAAAACAAAGGAAACTGACCCTGACATAGTGAGCATCCACCTCAGCTACTCCTTTTGCAAGACATTGATCAACACGTCGGGCGTGCTACACACACTGATCTCCCCGGAGAACATTGGCTACAACACAGCACGTTGCACACACTTCCTATCACAGTGCCAGGACCCGTGCCAGCCAGCACATGTAAGTGGGTGACGTCTCCTTCCCGCCCGTTGCACCATTTTTGGTAACAGAGAAGTTGGAATCCTTGGTCACTTACGTTTTCAGCTCTGCTGTCTTAGTTCAGTGACTTATTTAATTAGGAAATTCAGTTTTATATGTTTGCAAACTAGAGAAATGACTTCAGTAGCGATAGTCTTGCTTCTTTATATGTAGTCCAGTTTCTATCACATACTTTTATAACGAACAATTGGCTATAGCGAGGAAAAATTGTGGGTCCTGACGTCCTTGTTATAACGGAGTTTGCCTGTAATACCATTCCCATCACCATGAAAGTTTTTAAAATGTTATCAAAATATAATGAAAGTAGTCAAAAATTAGTTAACAAAATGCATGCAAAATGTAAAATTTAACAAAAAAATCTCATAAAGTTTTAGATCCCACCATTTTTTTTTTTAATTCGGAGATCACACATATCATTTCATTACTGAACATTTTTTAACAAGTGCATGTGCCTGATTATCACATGACACTTGATAGAATACTATAAATCACATTAGCATTATCGCAATGGAGTCATATATTGCACAAGACCTGTTTTGGTAGTACTTCCAACATAAAGAAATGTATTCTCCCTTACATGTTAGCACCAATGCATTACATTTACACAATATCATAAACATTTATCACCACCAGGAAAAATTGCTAGAACATTAGTGCACTGGGGTAATAAGCCAGTTTGAAATTGCAATTTGTGCATGTGCAAATACAGGCAATCACAACTGAGTTGTACATGTGTGATTTGATAAGGTCTTTACGAAAACTATGTGATAAATATTCATATATGCACCAGATGCAAAGCCAAATGTAAAGGTGCAGGTATTCTTTTAGCTAAATCTATTAAAAGCCATTCATCCAGCCCTCATCTGGAGGAATGGTTGCTCTCAAAGTCCCCACTAAAAGACATACCCATCTCTTTCTGCTCTTTCTGATGAAATATAACTAAGATAACCTTGACACCTTATTAACCCTTTGGCTGTTATAATGTAAAATACAGTCGAAAATCGCCCGGGGTACCCCGTAAAATCTCGGGGGTCCCCCCAAGATTTTTCATTAATTGATATTAAAAAAACGAAAGACATTCAGAATCTGTTATTTGTGTGATGTGATCTTCGGGCATAAAGCTTTCAAATAAAAAAGAAATCCCCCAAACTAAACTTGGGCTTTAAAGGCAAGGTTCACCCTGACATCAAGTTGGTTTAAATAAAAGCAGAATAATGAGAGAAACATATTACTGAAAGTTTGTCGAAAATCCACCAAAGAATAACACAGTTATGAGGTTCAAATTTTTAAATTTGTGACGTCACATGCGAGCAGCTCCACATATGTCATGTGATATAAATTCCATAAAACTGCCGTGTTTTTTTTAAATGAAAATGATTTTACCTGTGCATTCAATGTATTATCAGAAACATTATTTCATACATGCTTCTATGAAAAAACCCCATTCAATTATCATGAACCATTAAAAAATTGCAATTTATGGAATTTATATTACATGACAAATTGGGAGTTGCTCGCATGTGACGTCACAAATTTAAAACTTTGAAACCTCATAACTCTGTTATTCTTTGGTGGATTTTCACCAAACTTTCATTAATATGTTTCTCTCATTTTTCTGCTTTTATTAAAGCCAACTTGATGTTTGGGTGAACCTTGCCTTTAAGATCCTGGGTACCATGAGTCATTTCGGACCTCAACTAACTATAAACTGGCTTTTATTTTTTCACAATGTTAAATCCTACCATACCTTCCAAGTATCCTGCATTTGTTGTAACAGTTGTTTTTAAAAGTAAGCCACACTCTGTGACAAAAACTAACCCTGGTTATCATATAAAAGATAACTATAAGCACAATACTGTATGTAGGAAGACCTCCGTTATTATCCACATTCACCAACAAACCTGAAGCCTGGCACCGAATCCCAGCCAGCACTTTTAGGGTCAAAGGTCATCATCTTCTTCTGTGTAGTCCGTGTCATCAAGTTGGTGATACACATTCTTCCTGCTTTTACGATGATGACTGCATGACAGTGAAGAACATTTACACGTGCAGCGGAAGCAGAGACATATCAAGTTGCAGAGAATACTGGTGGCAGCCACACTGGTCGCTAAGAGGAGTGCGATGGCCAGTTTGTCTTGGAAGAGCGGATCATCGGGAACCAGTCTCTTTTCTCGAATTATATGATTGGCTAGACATTGGCTAACTGAATTGGAAAAGAAATTTGAGTGAAACAAATTACAAAGAAAAATAAATGGTTTATGAAAAATGACTAAATTTGGAGTACATCTAACTCAACAAAAGCAGTTTCCCTGAGTATACTTCAATCTTCCCTGTGAATTTAGTGCTCACTTTCACATACATTACTTTATCCATTTTTTATGCTTTATCACATCCTAAAGAATGGATAACTTTGCCCTAGAAATGCCGAAAAACTACAGCTATATGACTACAGTAAATAGTTGTGTATGTCTGCACAATCCTGTGGAAATTCAAATATATTGTGTGGTTGATAGCCCACAAAATGTTGCATAGCAGTGGGTGTGGGCCCTTATAGTAGCATAATACAGGTATATTCAATCAATGTGTTTCTATTGAGCATACAATATTTATCCACTTAAAATATAACCGGCTAATAGCAGTGAGCGGTGTATTTCCATTGGATTGCATTTTTTGCAAAGTTCGATCGATCATACGATTGCCAGCTAAAAGTCTGTTGACCTGGGTTGCCGCAAGGTATTGTGGGATGACCGAGGTCAAATTTATGCTCAATCAAACACATGCACGCTGCAGCCAGGGGTCATTTATTCCAATCACTTGGTTTTGTTGATTTCCGGTTTCTCACCGGCAAATACTGCAACGGGCTGTTTCTATTGACGTCTTACGGTATCTTACAGTATCACTTGCTGCTCGGCTAATGGCGGAGAATTTCTATTTCTATTGGGCTCTTCTACTCCATTAGCCGGTTCATTCCGGAAAACTAGCTTAGATAGAAACATGCTGAATCTGAAATAAGCATACCTTTTAGTACGTTGCCATAATGGGAGTCATTGTTCTTTAGCGTGCACATTCCAGTGATGTGATGACAAGGACAAAGACCTTCACCACACTGACATTGTTGATGGCAACCAGAGCCATGGTAACCAAGAGGACAAACTGCAAGATGAAATCAGTGAAGTGATAAAATAAGTTGAAAACAGAAAACAAATTAACTTCACATATATACGTCAAACAACCCCAAGTTCTTCAGCAAATGCGACAGATCGCATTTACCATTGAAAATATACCTGAAAAGTGCCTCGCATGATATTTTCACAATGACTTTGAAGTTTTAGATGTTGTTTGTTTTTTTTCCTTGGAGTCTTGTGCACATTGTAATACCAAAATTGTGTAATTTACATTGTAGATTACAATTGATGATCATATGTCAATATCTTTTTTGTGCACTTAACAATGGCAAATAAGGATAATTTTTGAATACTCCAAAACTTTATCACTCATAATGAATATAATGAATTGTATCATACATCTGTGACAGTAAAATTACGTAACAACATTTGAAAACTATTGGCTTTTTATACATTTTATTACAATAAATAACTATTAAACACCAGAGCAGTGAGGGAGGTGTTCGGTTCTATGGAGAGAGCAACTGGCTCAAAACAGACATTTATACCATGTTACTGTAAGGGAAGATACACTTTGATAAGAGTATACTGCAACGATGACGACAACAACAAAAAGCTCTCCTTATTAAACTTTACAGCAGTTTCTCTCACAACAGTGTTTCTTAAAGCCCAAGTTTAGTTTGGGGGATTTTTTATTATTTCAAAGCTTTATGCCCCAAAGTCATAACCCTGCAATAATAGATTCTGAATGTCTTTAGTTTTTTTGTAATTAATTAAAGAAAAATCTCGGGGGGGGGGGACCCTTGAGATTTGCAACTATATTTTACATTATAGCATCCAAAGAGTTAATAAAGCGTTAAGGTTATATGAGTTATACCTCATTTGAAAGAGCAGATTCTGTTATATATTTGTGAAATTTTCAGTTCCTGGATCGTCTGGTACATACATATCTTCATATCTTCTTTCCATGTTTTGATGGTGCAATTTTGCACCATAAACCATATCCTTTCAAGAATTGTTAACAAAATAACAAGTATAACAGTAGTCCAAGAGTTATTTGTTATTACAATTTTGCATTGAAGTAGAAGAATAGTCATACTGGTAGCTTTACAGAGCTTTTCCTAAACATTTGATATTTTATCACATATTTTATCTGAAATGGGGAAAACATGAACATTTTTATACATTCACAGACATCTACTGATCCTAAATGGAACTTTACAAGATCTCATACTACTTCTGAAATCTTAAAAACATAGTAATTATAAGTGTCTAAACAGAATACACCTTTATCTACAATTTTTAACGCAGCCCTTTTCTGCACCATGCCTGTGCAAAAGGTTGTATTTAGTTGAAGTTGACACTACACTCAAAAACTTGCTCAATGTTGCATTGTTCAAAACTGTGTGACACATTAACATGTGGGCTACCGGAACTGGATGTGCCACATATTAATTCTAGGAAATTACAGAATCTTGGAGGCATGGAATTAAGAATTAACATGTCTGTGTACTTACTGTCGTCACACAGTGGTCCAGTATAGCCAGGAAGACAGGAGCATTCACCAGTGATTGGATCACATATACCACCATTTTGACACGAGCAGTGATGCACGCAGTTCTCACCATACCAACCAGTAGGACACGCATCAGCACAGTCTGGGGGAAGGTACCCCGAGTTACAATGACAGCCGGCTGAGAGGCCATGAAACAAAGGATGCAGGGAAAAAAAAAACATGAAAGATAACCCCAAGCCACAGCTTGAATGATTGCAATATTTGTAATTATCATTCTAAAATAAGGTTTCACACTAGACAGTAATTTATAGCCAATGAAAATTTCATCATGACAGAATAAATGAACAACTAAGTAAAAGGATTGCCTAAACCAAACTATTGGGATATTTTCTAAAAGAATCCAATAATGATAATGATAATGATAAAGAGTTGATGGGTAAGCATCGCAATTCCTGTGCCAATTTCAAGTTTGTTATTTGTTACTCAACATCTTGCACTGAAATTTCAATGCCTCATGCATGTATATTCACCATCTAATCAGTGGATCAGAAATTGTGCTAAAGAGGTTAAATATGTATGATTGACATTTCAATTTCCAAATCTAATCACTTTCCTGTTGCATCATAGTACATACATTTTCTTGATCCCACTTTTATTACAATGTGATCACTTGTTCTCAAGCTATCACGGTACTGAGCCCAAACTGGATATGTAATAAGCATATGACCTTCATCTCCTAAATGTAATCACTTCATTGTTGCATCAAAGAGCATACCTGACCAAAGTTTTCTTAAAATCTGATCAGTGGTTCTTAACCCTTTGGGCTCGATGCTATACGGCACTGTTGTTCATTGAGAGACGATGCAATATACACGTGGTTGACTTTGAAGGTAACATAAACCCATGTTTACTTATAAAATTCTTTGCAGAATATTTATTTCCTACTCTGTACTGGTAAAAAATAGGTAATTTTTGAGACAGACGCATTAAGCAATAAAACTCGACCGCTCATCCAGAGTTTGACGAAAATTTCTGTCATATATTCTGGGCTTCTGTAGAAGCCCGTCGTCTCTGAGTGTGCAATGTACTGGGCTTCTGTACAAGCCCGTCGTCCCCAAAGGATTAAGTTAATGCTTTTACAATTCAAAATTAGACACATCACAAGTGACGTTCAATTTTTCTACTCCTAAATCTAAACATTCATACTACATGCTTTTCTTCAAGAATTGTGCCACTTTCTCAACTGATGGCTCAGATGATAGACAATGTGATAGCGATAATGCATTTTAACCCTCTTAAGTGAATATTTGACCAATGTTTCAGTGGAATTCAGATTTAAGTCCAATTTGTAGTGGACTTGGACGCGGAACTTGTGGATCCATCTCCAACGCTGCATTTGACCTCATTTAACCTTTCACTCCCGAACACATTACGGTCCCTGTAAGGCATCTACCATCCAAGTTCACAGGCTAATTGTTACAAAGTAACCAACCCTGGAAGAAACGTGTAGGTATAGTATATTTTAGCATTTGACCTCATTTGACCTTTGACCTACATGTGACCTCTGACCCCAAATAAAAGTGGTCACTATAAGGCATCTACCATCCAAGTTTGTTTACAAATACAATCAAGTTTCATAAGTGTTATGGAAGGATGGACAAAGCAAACGATCCCTTACTCTTGCTCCACCTCAGTGGCTCAATTCAATTCAATTTGTGAAAATGTGTGTACACAGATGTCAGACTGTCACTCTTCTTTGAATTCACGAACTTACATTCTAGACAACGTCCTCGTCCACTGCAGTTATTAGCAGGACAGTTTAGTTGATCACATGATGACCCGTGCCAGTTGCCATGGCAATGACACTCCCCTTGGATACAGTCACCGTGGTTACTACAATCTCTAGGGTTGCATCGAGGCTCATGAATGCAGACGACGGTGGATACTTGTCGAGGACATCGATAGGCTGCATCCTGACTGCATGGTAAGAAGAGGGGTAGGTTTTGTTACACATAAAATGTTATCCATAAAAATTAGAGTTGCTTCCTTTTGTCAGAGTACGGCAGTGGTTCCAAACCTAACCTTAAAGGTAAATGAGTCCTCAACTTGGGCTGAAACTACTCAAGAATCAAGTAAACTATGCAAGGATTCTCCTGTGAAAGTCTTGTAGTCAAACGTTGACTCATTCTAAAATAAACAATGTCAATATCACTCTTAGCACAGAAACCTGCTGTGTGGCTCTCTATGGGGCTTATTTTTATCGTCCCCGGATAAAATTAAGACACTCCTATGTTTATGCTTGATTCTCCTTAAGTAAACAGATTACAGACAAATCCTCCCAGGTGGGAGATCCACTCCTGCTAGTGTATAGTTGGTATATATTTCAACTCATTTGATTCTTGAGGCATTTTCAAGTGTTCCCAATCATGTTACTAACCTTTAGCATTTGGGGACGACGAGTTTGTACAGAAGCCTAGTACATATCACACCAAGAAACGATTTTCTTCATTTATTCAGGTCAAAATGTGTACTTAGTGGTACAGGTTCGTTTGTACGCAATATAATCTTAATTTGGGTGAAAAGGTTAGAACATTTTCTGGGGTTCTGTAGAAGCCAGTCGTCTCTGAATGTGTCATGTGCTGTAGGGCAAAATTGCGCCATTGACACGTTTACAGTTAAATTTGATCTGATTAACTCTTAACGTGCCGAAGTTGCAGTTCTGCACTAAATAATACACATAAAGTCCATAGAAATTCAAATCCTCTGGCATGTAAAGAGTTAAGCAGCATAAGCCTTACCAGTGGTCCGAAGGATAATTAACGATGGAGCCATTGACAACAAATGTAGCTGATCCCCCACCATCCAGGTTGATTGCATTCCTCACACCATGGGATAGTAACCAGGAGGCAAACGTGGACAGGGTGATCCTGGTGATGGGTTGGGAAGAACAATCACAACAAGATATCATGGACTTGGGTTCCTAACCCTAACCCCAACCCCTCACCATGATCCAAGTTGGTTGCATTCTTCACTCCATGGGATAGTAACCAGGAGGCAAATGTGGACAGTGTGATCCTGATGATGGGTTAAGAAGAACAATCACAACAAGATATCATGGACCTGGGTCCTTACCCTAACCCTAACCCTAACCCCTCACCATCCAGGTTGGTTGCATTCCTCACTCCATGGGATAGTAACCAGGAGGCAAATGTGGACAGTGTGATCCTGATGATGGGTTGGGAAGAACAATCACAATGACAAGAAATCAATAAGATATATAGTCTTGCTGTGGACTTGGGTCCTGACCCTAACCCTAACCCTAACCCCCACTGTCCAGGTTGATTGTATTCCTCACACCATGGGATAGTAACCAGGAGGCACAAATGTGAACTGTGTCATCCTGATGATGGGATGGAAAAAAGAACGACAGGAAATCAATCAGATATATAGTCCTGCAGAGCTATGAAGTTGTTGGTTGCAACTACCAAATCAATATTCACGTTTGATAGAATATCTTTACATTGTTTTTGTGCTTTTGATACTTGGACGTTGAAGCCCTGAAAAATTTCACTTTAAAACTACCATAAACAGCCTTAAAAAGGGTCAGTCTAAACCTTCTAGCTGATGTTTATTATCAAGATGATATATGTCGGTGTATCGTATTACCGGACACTTTTTATTTGGATGCAGAATTCACACAATAAACTTTATTGATTTTCTTGAAAATCATATTTGTTAAATTCATTCAAATGTCTATATTAATATTTCAACAAAAAGGAAGAAAGTCACTTGATTAATCTGACAAAATCGGCAGTTGAACTAACCCCTTCAAAAATTTTCTTTATTTCGCGGCGCTGAAAGTCGACCTGTATTGCCGGACACCGTGTTATGTCTATGGCAAAACGTAAAAGTTGCGCGAGAAGAAAATACACGTAAAACAAATAGCAAAATGACATTCTCAAAACAAGCTTGAAAGCCATTCACTTTGCACGGGCAGTGGGAAAATTGGATTATTTCATGAAAAAGGCATGTATTTGTCATAGATGTGTAAATTTTCTAAGTTTTTTTGTGTTCTTACGATGCGTCATACATTTCTTGATCACCCCACTTGAATCGCACATTCGATACGCGTAGTCCCACGCGTAGAACGCGCGTCCGGTAATACAATAGTGTCCGGTAATACCATGCGTGGGCATATATATCCTGATGTGCTACATAATCTTAAAAACCATTGCATTTTGGGTTCATTTTTTCTTTATTTGAAAATCATTTTACAGCCTAGACATCCAAGTCCTACAATTTTTTCAAGCGAGTGAGCACAACTTTTAACAATGTCGATTAGCAATCCTTCTTTTGAATGGTCTTAAAGGGGAATGAAACCCAGACATCTACTTGCATTCAATGAATAGATAGCAATAAGAGAAAGAAAATAGTGATTCATAGTCATTCCCATTATCTTAAAGTGGAATGAAACCCAAATATCTTCCTGCATTCAGAGAGTAAAGAACAATAAAAGAAATGAAACAGTGAAAGTTTGAGCAAATTTGATTGAACCGTTCAAGAGTTATGAATGTTCAAAATTTACTTAATCCGTATTATGGAGGATTCTTAAATTGGCAACTCTACCACTTTTATTTCATACTCAAAAGTGTAGAGTGCCAATTAAGATCCTCCATCTAATACGCATATAAGTAAAATTTTAACAGTCAAACTCTTGAACGTTCAATCAAATTTGCTCAAACTTCATGTTTCATTCTTTTATTGTCCTTTAACTCTCGAAGCAGGAAGATATTTGGGTTCATTCCACTTTAAGATCATCGGGAATGACTATGAATCACTATTTTCTTCTCTTATTGCTATCTATTCATTTGAATGAATGAGCTCTGGTTCATTCCCTTGACACCATCTCAAAAGAGATTGCTAATCGACATGTTAAAAGGGCTCACCGCTTAAAAATTGTAGGACTTGATGTCTAGCTGTAAAATGATTTTCAAAATAAAGAAAAAATGAACCAAAATGCCAATGTTTTAATTAGTTACCCACATCGATAATATGCCCACGCATGGTATAGCCGACACTTTGTATTACGACGCGACCTTCTACGCTGGACTACCGCGATATCGAATCGTGCGATCAAGTGGTGATCTAAGAAATGATATGACGCATGTAAGAACACAAAAAAAACCTAGAAAATTACACATGCTATGACAAATACATGCCTTTTCATGAAATAACATATTTCCCACTCACGTGCAAAAAGTGAATGGCTTTCAAGCTTTGTCTTTGAGAATGTCAATTTTGACCTAATTTTTCTTACTGTGCATATTCTTCGTCCCGCAACTTTACGTTTTGCAATAGACATAACACCGGTGTCCCGCAATACAGTGACTTTCAGGCCCCGAAATAAAGAAAATTTTGAACGGGGTTTAGTTCAACGCGATATTGTGCAGATATAATCAAGTGACTTCTTCCTTTTTTGTTGAAATATTCAATATAGACATTTGAATTATTTAGACAAATATGATTCCAAGAAAATCAAGAAAGTTTTATTGTTGAATTTCTCTCTCTTG
>JZLH01S0263586.1:17481-29107 GCA_001188425.1 Eucidaris tribuloides | reverse complement strand
AATAGGCAGCAGGGGCGTAGGCTGGTTTTGGGCAGCGGAGAAGGTGCACATCTTGGGGAGGTGGAACTAAAGTGACATGGGGAGGTGCACATTCTTAGGGAGGTGGAACTGAGTGATAAATCATGATTGGTGTTGAAAGGCAGAAAAGGTGGTACACAATTTCGTTTTGGGGCTTTGCCAGGAGGCGGACTGCCTATGGCTCTGGCAGGGGGGGGGGGGTGCACGTGCACGCAGTGGTACCCCCCAGCCTTACGCCCTTGTAGCAGCATGTTGATGAGATGTTGTCCAGCAATACCAGTGACAGGGCAGTGGGCCCATCAATCGACATTGCGTCATGGGCGTGGCTCTCACAGTCTCGTTTCTTATTTTTGTCACAGCCTGCGTATTTGTACAAATTGCCTTTAGCCGATGAATTGTGGCTAAGGATCGCATGACATTAGGTTCGACGACTGTTGAGTCCCTCCAAATTGCCTATGTCAAACTTGATTCCAACCTTGACCAGTAACTCCTAACTCACAGTGAACTCGGGTCACTTAACCCCTACAAGGGAAAAAATTGATAATCCTAGATCTAAAATTGTTTGTGGCCGATGCGTCGTGCAAGGTCACCGTTTCTAAAAATAGATCGTCGTATCAGACTGGCAGTACCCGTACCGCCTAAAGATTGTGTCATTCATGTTGCACGTCAAAAAACAGTCTAAATGAATGAAATCTAGCCGCTGTAAAATCATATCGCAATGTGAAAGATTAATATAAATAAGTACTCTCATAGAAGGCTTGGGTAATTATTGAGTTTGGTGAAAATCTGGACGGTAAACTATCTCACACTGTGCCCCTTCTAGTGGAGCAGATAAGTGAAAAATCGTTCAAATTGTGATACAAGCATGAAAATTCGCATGTGGAGTCATTTTGGGCCAACTATTACAAAAAGTACGCGGGCCACGCGAAATTCCAAAATGGCCGCCATTTTTTCGCTATTTTTCAAAATGGCCGCCCGAATGTGCATTTCGATCATAAAAATGCACCCCTTCGGCCGATTTTGATGATGTTTTTGCCTAACTATATGTTTTGTACCACGTAAAATCCAAATATAACTATCTCGAACGCCATAATCCCCTCGTTCTATCATTATCAAAGAAAAATGAATAAAAATATGACTTTTCACGTACAGGAATTTGTATTGTGCATAAACCCATACTGCGGCCATATACAGCAGTTATATCAAACGGATAGATCTTTAAAATGTTGTATGAAAGTAGTAAAAAAACAGCTGTTGCATGAATAAACAGAGCAGTTCGAGTGAGTCCAGTTGATGGGTATGCCTCTGCAAACCACATTCTCACTAAATGTGGTTCAAATTGAAAAGCCTCATGTACTGTACCCAATCTTATCATTAATTCTTGTTACATGATAACGAGACCAAGTCAGATATCCCCCCCCCACAAAAAAAAAATCCTTGTGACCTTTGACCTGTGGCCTTTCAAATCAATTTAATCAGTTCACCAATGGTTCATACACGACCCAAGTTACATCAAACCCCATGTCTCGGGCTTGTCAAGCCCTTCTGAAATTATCATGGTAACCAGCCCAGATCAGCCATGTATGAGGCTCCGTGACTTTTGAAACTTCAACTCTGGAAATATCTAAATAGTTCATCAGTGTGATAGTGTCCCTATCCTACATAACTGACCAAAGTTACATTGGACTCAAACAAACCGTTCTTGAGTTTCATATCGTGGTAACAAGCTCAAATTAGATATATTACGCTTTGTGACCTATGACTTTCTGACCTTTCTACTTAAAAATCTAATGAGTTCATCTTTGCATTATACAGTTCATTCCGCAGTTTCATTAAAATACTGACCATGGTTCTTGACTAACTGCGGTAGTGAAAATCGGCAAAGTTCTTTGTAAACACACAAACAAAACACCCAGCCTCAAAAAGAGTTCACCTTTTTAGAGATAGAAATGAAACATCTTTAATATAATTTTAAAGTTAGTAGATTTCTATAAAACATACAAGTGTCTGTAACCATTGCCTTTTTTTCTTTATTTAGGGAAGCTTTAATTATCACTGTATTTACAGCTACTTGCCTTAATATGGAGTTGATTTTCACCTACATGTAACTAGAGAACATAACTATATCACAAGAACAGATTTGAAGATAAGACTTATTCCCCAACGATTCGAAGTGTTTCATTCAAAGCAGTGGCAAAATAAGGCGGGGTACAGGAGAGCATGTGACACCCCCCCCACCCACACACACACACGCACAATCAAAATCGGCTGACAATGAAAGGGGGGAAAAATAAAAATAAAAGGAGAACTGCGGCGAACCGAGCTAGAAATTGGTGACATTTGAGATAAAGTTATCCGCATAAGCCTATCTTAACATGGCAATACATGTTGTTTATTTCACAAAATATTCAAATGAGGTAAAGTCACTCTTATCGAGACTAATATAGTGAGCTGATATTCTGAGATTTCATAGTTGATAGAGAAATTTTACTCTTGTAAGCCGTTTTGTATAATCTGAATAATGTATGTTTTAAATCTTTGAGTAGTATAAATGTATTCCCAGCGCTAATTGGATTGCTTTAATAACAATTAAAATGTTTCGAAATATAGATATACTTCTTTTGTAGCATATTTTCATAAGTAATTATGCTTACCTCACCTGTCCTATAGTGTTCAAATGGTTAAAAGAACTGTAGAAGTTTGGTTGTCTGGTCCGGAAAATTTAGAGTTGTATTATCAATGTAAAAAATCCTTGAAAATGAGGGGGGATAAGACCTGCATAATGTCCAAACATGTATACAGGGTCAATTATTTTGTATTACTTTGAAAGAATACAAGACAAAACACGTTTTTCTTCTTTTTACTTGCAAAGTTTCCCAAACCTTCCGCTTGCTGCACTCGCAAAATTGCCTTTAACCAATGATGTGCATACATTCACAATTCCCGTGAAGATAAACATGAAAATGGCAATTTTATATTCTGATACAAAAAAAACTGCCAAACAAAATTGCTAACATTTTCATTACCCCTACTGGCTTACCCATCCAGCGCTTAAAATTCAACATTATGAAAACACTATTTCCGGGTGAGTGATTGGTTGCCTCCTCCACATGAGTTGACCCAAGGTATTTCAATTTTATTTCAATTTATTTATTTAAAACTCTTCATAAAAATACAATACAACAGAAAATATAAAACATACATGATCATAAAAACAAGAGTGTAGGGGGTAAGGCAGAAAAGAGGAAAAACTCTTTATATGAAAGCCCACCCCAACAATGAACATTACAAATATAAACACGCATAAAGCATAATACAATACAAAGAAACTAACAGAAACAAAACATTAAATACGATATTGCCAATTTGCCTGGAGATAATCTATTGCACAAGGTATTTGTCTAATAATTTTTTTTATATATATTTACGCTTAAAAACACTAATGGACTGACTGGATCTTATTTCAGGAGGGATGCTATTCCACATAAATAAATAAACATAAACATATAATGTGCCATGGTTGTGCTTGAAATTCACTCTTTTTATAATCTAAAGGTAAAATTTGTGAACGTAAATTGTGGAGCAAAAGTGCAAAACATACTGCTTCATGTGAAATTTCTGTGTGGTTCCCTCGCCTAATAGGCCTATACCTCGCCGAGCCAAAACGGTATACCGGGGTGTGGCCACTGTTGTGCACTTGCGACTAATTATTATGTAAGAGCTGATAGGTGATGAGCCCTAGTGCTAGGAGTCATCTAAGGGATGTGTCCGACTTCTGAAACAAAAATGTTACCTCTAACACAAACCCCACACTCCCAAAAGCCAACATTTAAGTATCGGTGAAATAAAAAAAAACAGATTACATTTTGTGTTATTTTGTTTATTTTGTTTTATCTATTTATTTATTTATTTATTTGTTTATTTATTTATTTACTTATTTAATTATTTACTTATTTATCCATTTATTTTTCATTTATCCATTTATTTCTTTATTTATTTATTCATTTACTCATTCGTTCATTCTTTTATTAACTTATTTATTTATCTAGGTGATGTTTTCTACTTGTTAACTTGGGTGGTTGCACTCTAGATTCGATAATTTCTGTGCCGGACGTACGTTTTAAATGCTGTTTCAACTAATATTAGGCATACGCTAGTAATATCTCGTATAAATCTGTATTAATAATGAAATGATTGTCACATTTTCACACAATCATTAAGATACACATCTGCGGTTGTTTGAAAGTTTTTATATCATATTGATGTTATTTCGGTAAATATGGCAACTGGGAAAAATACCCCGGGAAAATATGACAAATTCACATCGTAGGGGAAATGAACAAAACGCAAATTTTCTGGGCCCAAACTACTTAAAAAATTGACAAAAAATGATTGAATGTTGTATCATCTCGTCAAGAATTTAAATCCCAATTTCCATTCACAAAAAAGATCTTCAAGTCCAGAGTTGTTCAATAGATTTACATGCAGCATGAAGGCCATCCATAGAGATGCATTATTACGACTGAATTCTATACCACACAGTGTAATGTTCAGTGATTACTACCCCATAGCGCGACAGTCGTTGTTGTACCGTCCCTATGCAGAAGACACCCTCACTGGTCATCCACGGCGCAGTGAACGGCCTTGCTCCATTGACACCAGCGCGATATTCACGTGAAGGTAACCACCCAGATTTACCGGACGATATATGTATTTGTAAGTCAAATTTGCACAAAATAAAGACAATTCTAAGGATGTTTCACATCATAATGTAATAAATCAATTTTGTGTTTATTAATTTTCCATTCCATCAGATAAATTTGTGTCTTGCATCAAACAACGGTCCAAATGACCACTATTCTACGAACAATTATAAAGGCACTATTCTTCACTACGGAAGACTCCCAAGCGACAATATGTCATTTTGGTTAATACCATGTTGTTAACTCTGGAGCAATATGACACATTTTATAAAAACGCAGTGAACTTGCAATTTTGGCAAAACATTATACATATATTAGGGAAGTTTTCTAAAAAGTTTTGTTTTCTTCCTGGCATTTTTTTTTTAAGAAAGAGTAAAATATCAATTCCTTACAAATTCAAAGTTTTGAAAAAAATAGTAAAAGATCACGTTTTTGGCCCAAAAATGCCCTCAAAATCACTCTTAATCCAATTAAGTGTGGTATCATCTTGTAGAAAATTTAAATATCTTTAAAGTGATACCATATTCAAGCTTATAAGAGGTCGCATTAAACAATTATTTTCAAAACTGTTCAATGTAGGTTGCACAAGACGGCCATTTTGAAAAATGGGCCACATGACCCGTCATTTTGGAAATTTCACGTGGCCCGCGTGATTTTCTGATATTACACCCCTACAGGAAGATCTGTGCAAAATTTGGTGCTTGTATCACAATTTGAACGATTCGACCAAAAATGTGCAGTTATCTGCTCCACTATTCCCCGGGCTTTTGAGCATGTTGCGTGGCACGCCCCTTCTTCGCCCCGTCACGATACGAGGAGTGGCGCAAACGGGAAGCATGGAATGAATCTGAGCGTCCTGGGTCAGTTAGGTAGGGGCTGAACTGATATCTAGAGCTTCTCTGGTAATCTTATGGCGAATATCTCGCCCGTCATATAACTTTATCGATCGGGTCCCTTCCAAACTGAACCAGGAGCTTCAGTTTGATTCCCCGCTCCATGTTTGTGCAACCACTGGTATCGTGATGGGGCAAATCAGGGGCGTGCCACTTAACAGCCCGAGGAAGGGGTACAGTTTGAGATACGTGAACAATATTATAGCACAAGGGCGTAGGCTGGTTTGGGCACGGAGAGGTGCACATCTTGTGGAGGTGGAACTAAAGTGACATGGGGAGGTGCACATCTTAGGGAGGTGGAACTGAAGTTGAGTAAATCATGATTGTGTTGAAAGCAGAAAAGGTGGTACAAATTTCGTTTTGCTTGCCAGGAGCGGAACTCCTATGGCTCTGCAGGGGGCGGGGGGGGGTGCACGTGCACCCAGTGTACCCCCAGCCTACGCCCTTGTAGCAGAATGTTGATGAGATGTTCAGCAACACAGTGACATGGGCAGTGGGCCATCAATCGACATTGCGTCATGGACGTGGCTCTCACAGTCTCGTTTCTTTTTTGTCACACCTCGTATTTGTACAAATTGCCTTTAGCCGATGAATTGTGCTAAGGAATCCATGACATTATGTTCCGACGACTGTTGATTCCCTCCAAATTGCCTATGTCAAACTTGATTCCAACCTTGACCCTAACCCTAACTCTGAACTCGGGTCACCTTAACCCCTACAGGGAAAAAATGATAATCCTAGATCTAAAATTGTTTGTGGCCGATGCGTCGTGCCAGGTCACCGTTTTCAAAAATAGATCGTCGTATCAGACTGGCAGTACCCGTACCCATTAAAGATTGTGTCATTCATTTGCACGTCAAAAAACATCTAAATGAATGAAATCAACTGAAATCATACCAATTGAAATTAATAAAAGACACTCTCATAAGAGACTTGGGGTAAAATATTGAGTTTTGGTGAAAATCTGGACGGTTAAACTTCATCCTTTTTCAAATTACTCAGAAGCATTTTCAAAAAATCCGCGACGTCCAACGTGCACGGGCCGTTCCAAAATTGTCCAATCAGCCGTTAGCCAAAGGTCGTGCGGAGGTTATCCGTTTAACCAATCAGCGCGCTCCGCTGGCCTTGCGACGTTACACAATAACCGCGATTCGCAGTAGAGCAAAATTGAAACTCACGGAAAGAACAACATTCTGGTAACTTGTCGTTATTAGTTTTTCTCATAAAACAACAAATTCATGACGTATGGATCTCAAACTTTCAACACACCATTTGTAAGTACTAAACTACCGTTTGGTATTGATAATGAAGGGAAGTAATGGACTTGCACATCCCTGACACAATCTTTAAAGTACCCATACCCCAATTCCGGACCCATACCCATACCCATACCTATGGTTGTGTACTCATACCCGAATTCCGGACCCATACCCATACCCATACCTATGGTTGTGTACTCATACCCGTACCCATGGCTCTATACCCGTACCCATACCCATGGCTCTGTACCCGTACCCATACCCATGCTTCAGTTTGACTCCGTACCAGTACCCGTACCCGTACCCGTACCCACAGGTTCATACCTGTACCCTTACCCATGGTTCTGTACCCTTACCCGTATCCATGGCTCCGTACCCATACCCGTACTCGTACACATGCTTCATTCTTACTCTGTACCCATACCCGTACCCGTAACCGCGTACCCAGAGGTCCATACCTGTATCCATAACTGCGACCCACACTACAAGTCTGTGTCATATAAAATCTTTTCGCAGGACATACAGATATTTGGGTTGGCCTGACCCAAATCAACAGAGGGGAGTACTATTGGATGAACGGTGATACATTCAACTATACCAACTATGGTTCCTCGCCAACATACTATGGGGCGGACTGCTACAGGTTGAGAAGGAGCGAGAACTTCTTGTGGTCTGATGATCTTTGCTATGATTACCATGCCTTTATCTGTGAAAAAGAAGGTAAGTTCCGTTTCCATGTGATTGCCCCCTCACAACCTCTACAGCATGGACAGACCCCGTTTGAAGAAAAAAAGGTGTTTCTGCAATCAAGTTATATGCAGGATTTTGCTGAACACCAATATTAAGCCAGATAATTGAATTGTGTCACTGATTCGGTTGCTTTCAGTTTTATTTAAAGTGATAGGCTAACATTGTGGAGCTTCAAATTAAAAATTGTCAAACTTTGATATCTGAGGTACATAGTAGTGTTCAAATGGACAAATAAACACCCTAGAATAGAAAAGTTTCGAAAGTTGCACTGCCAATTGCAAGTTATGCATGAATCAACAATTAAAACTCGGGGCGAGTTTTAATAGCCTACGTGTACACACAGTAAGTCTATGGGAGGAAATGGGCAAGTGAATCCGGTCAACTTACAATTTTCACTTTTTTGAAGCACTTAATCATCATTTTGAAATACAATTTTTTCAGGGTTTGATTTTTAGGCCTCAACATAGACACTGGTAGCATGGGGAATCATGTGGCTCAGATTTTTTAACTGTGGTAAATGTTAGCCAGTACCTTTAAACACTTTGACAGAATTGCATGGCGACTTAAGCCAAGTACTCATTGCCTGTTGTCCCGAAAGCAGCTGTAGAACATGACATTCGATAAGAGTAGTTTTTCGTATGCAAGATAATGCTCTTGCCCCTTACGGTGTATATTGCGTACCAGGGGCATCGAGCCATGTTTCGGATTGTGGGGGGGGGGGGGGGCGAAAAGGTGGAGAAAATGTCCAAACTTTTCGGCGCGCTCTCTGCGCGCCAAATTGTTATACAGAATTTTGCGCGCGAAGCGCTCCGAAAAATTGACTATTTTGTGTGTGTGTAATAGTATTTTATGCCATGTTTAATGGTTTTATTGTGCTTTCCAAAGCCCTTTCAAACGTATATTTGCATTGCATATGAATTTTACAAGTCGTCAAAATTATTGAGGTGAGGCAAATCGATATGTTTGTCCCCCCGCCCTCCATATTTTCATTGGTGGCCTAATCACCCCCTGCCCCCCCCCCCCGTCCCAGGATTGACGCCTCTGCTGCGTACCACGTTGGACAAGGACTTTTGCCTGTAAGAATACAATATATTTTTCTCTCTGCTATCCATTTATTCCGTTCAAATTCACCTTGCCGGGATTTTCCAAGTATTCATGACAAGATTACTTATGTTATTTCACTTCTGTTCCATCTTACGATAGAGGAGACTGAAAAACCCGGAAGAAAGAAACAATACCGGTTAGCCAGAGAAAATAGCGCCCCCATCACCCAGCACCGAAGGGAGGAAAGATCGTTTCCCTACTTTCTCCGATGCAGCTCTTATTGCATGGGCCTTTGCAACTGTACTTCATTCGCATACAACACAGCGACGAATCATTGTATACTGGCTAACTCATCAAACCAGATGTCGCAAACTAATGGTTATGATTTGTATACAATCAGCGAAACAAATCCTGAAGGTAATGCTTTAAAGTGCATCTTTCTTCTTCTTTTTAATCATCATCATTGCCATTTTCTTCTTCACCTTCTCTTCTCCCTCGTCATTCTCATTTTTATTCCTCATCATCATCATCTTCTTCTTCTTCTTCTTCTTCTTCTTCTTCTTCTTCTTCTTCTTCTTCTTCTTCTTCTTCTCATCCCCTCCTCTTTCTTCGTCTCCTCAATTGTCTTTGTTCTTGTTCTTCTATTCATCTCCTATAATAGCACCAATAATTATAAACCAAGTTTCAGGCTCTTCAGTTGCTGGCCAGTTACATTTAAAATTAAGATAATTCAACAATGATCACAGTGAAAACAATAAGAACGACATAGGCCTAATCATACATGCAATAAGTGTCTCTCATAAGATCTGAAAATGGAGCCCTAAAAAATGTACTTCAAAACGAAAAATCCTCGATTACCCAGTTTTACCATTTCCATTCATCCCATAAATTGCCGTTTTTCAATTACGAGAAGGCACTGCATGGCTAAGTCGAGTGTGATGATTATCAAAACATGACGTGTCAGTGGCAGCATAACTTTCCAAAGTTTGTTTTTAACTCTGGGATGTTTATTTGTCCAGTAAGACACTATCACGTAGCTCAAATATCACAGATTGACCATTTTTTTTTAAATCGCAGCTCCACAGTTATGTATTGTGAAATATTGGAATTAACAATGTGTACTTTTGCTCTAATCTTGTCATAACGTTCCTGTTACTTCTACGAACGAAATAAAACCGCAGTCATATCCTCTTTCGTGTATCCTAGATACCGCAAAGAAAATCGTAGTGGCGGATGAGGGAGGGCGAGCCGTTTATATGGCCGAACTAGCTACCATGTCGTTCAAGAAGGTCCCTGTATCAACAGACCTTCCTGTTGCAGTCGACTATGACCCCGTCGACGAGAAACTCTACGTCACCGACAGGGTTGCCGATGTCTTCTGGAGAGGAAACGTTGATGGCAGCTCCCAAGACCAAATTTCAACGTCCAGTTATTTAGGTAAGCTAATACAGACTGTTTTGAAAAAAAAGTGGAACCCAACGTCTACTAGGAATATATGATTTAATATACCAAATTATGTTTAATGCAATATGCCATCGCAAAGATATCTTATTATCATGTCATTTGATACTATATTTGTAATAATTAAAGCCACGGGCTAACAATGACCACAGTTAAATAAAAAAATGTAAGCTACATAATCCTCCATGCTCCAAGTGTCTTTGATAAGTAAAGGTCTAAAAATGAAGCCCTGAAAAGTGTATTTCAAAATAATTTAGTACTATAAAAAAGTGAAAATCGTTCACCGGGTTGACCGGGTTCACCTGCCCATTTTCTTTAGGCTATTTTGTACTCGGCCCGAGTACTTAATTGTTTATTCATTCATAACTTGCCAGTGGCAGCATAAATTTCCAAACTTTTGTATTCTAGGGTGTTTATTTGTCCATTCAAACATCACTATGTAGCTAAGATAGCAAAGTTTGACTTTTTTTTAATTTGAAACTCCACAATGTTAACCTGTGTCTTTAAGCCTGAGTTATCGAATTGAAACATTTTAAATGAGAAATGATAAACTTAGTTTGCGGACAACAAGATTTAGATCCATTCATCAAGACGGTCACAGATGGTTAATCAATGAGACCTCCACTTTTGAAAGAACGATAGCTTAATGAGTACTGAGAAGGATAATAGGCCTACATAAATAGTATATTTGATGGATTTATATATACTTACATGGAATATTTCGAAGAAAATAATTATTATTATCGTAATTTACGCTTTCGGTGCAGGCATAACTGATGTTTCTCTGGATCCCAGAAAGCGAAGATTATATGCGGTGATCCGCGTAACCGCGATCACCATAAGAGTTTGTACGAATTTTTTTTTTCTTACTTTGTTGTTGGTGATCCGCGTACACGCGCGATCCCATAGAGTTTGTACGAATTTTTTTCTTACTTTGTTTGTTTGTTTATTGGTGATCGCGTAACCGCGGATCACCATAGATGTTGTACGAAATCTTCTTCTTTCTTTATTTGTGTTTCTTTCTGTCACTTTTTGTTCAGACGATATCTCATTAACGCCATCATCAATGCATCTTGTAACTTAACATAGTTATGTCACGTGTCAATACCTCGGCATGGTAGTCTTGTCAATGTCATGAACTATCTGTGACGTCATCTATGACGTCATTTGTAAAAAACTGAGAGTTAACCTATATTTGCAATATCTCGAGCCGGCGGGCGAATAAAACAACCAAACTTGCCAAAGGTAAAGTTCAGGTCATGGGTCATCTTTTGGTCCAAACCGATGTGCGCGCGCGCGTCTCCACATGCGTATACGGGCGCGTACAAAAAATAAAAATGCTCCAAATGACTTCTTATTAACAGTACTATATGTTTCAGGTCATTTGGAGCATTTTGGTGCGAGCGCGACGTACGCACGCGCGTTTTTTCGCGCGCACACACTTTCACCGACCGAATACCGTCGTTTTTTCGATGGTTTTGGATGTCTGACTGAATTT
>JZLH01S0263586.1:2834-17456 GCA_001188425.1 Eucidaris tribuloides | reverse complement strand
GTTCCTTTCTTTCTCTTCCTTCTTCCTCCTTCTTTTTTTTTCTCACGCCCTTTTCATTTTTTCCCGACGGACAGCGCAGATTTACCGACAATATCCAAGAGCAGTGGGGAGGTGTCCCCCCCCCCCACACACACACTCCGGTAGGTACGACCTGATTTATAAAGGAATCAGTTATGAAGATATTTGGGATTGAAGTGAGGATTTCAAGGAAGATGTACAAAGAAGTATTAACTATAATTGGGTTCTATACTTGCAAGGGCATCGAGCGAACGAGGGGGGGGGAGTGGATTCCCCTCCCACATAGAAATTTTTAAAAACACATAGAAAAGACGTGCTTCTAGCATGGTAATTACATGTTCTTAAAAGTATATTTTATGATGGTTATTTTAGCGATGAAGTGAGTATTTCAGAAGGTGTACAGGAAATGTGTGAAACTGTAACTTGGTAGTCATACTTGTAAGGGGCGAAGCGGAAAAAAGGAGGCGTAGAATTGTTTGAAAATACGCTTTAAAAAGACGTATTTCTCTGGGCATGGCTAAATGCATACTTTAAATGTATGCAATTACAAGCTTTCTTGCAAGACTATTATGGAATTAAGACAGTTTTCGAAAAGCATTACAGGAAGTCATAACTGCTAATTGGTAGTCATACCTGCGATGAAGGGAGCGACCTTGGGTGGAAGTTGTGGGGGGGATTACCCCTCCCACGGTAAACAGACTTCCTAGAAAAATACACATAAAAAAGACGCGTGTTTTCAAGGCATGGTTAAGACATGTTTTTATTATCGAATGGGTTTGGAATCTCTGCCAATCTGATTGGGTCGTAGCTGTGTATCTATTTTACTGAGCAGACGATCGATATCAAATATTTATTTAGGCCACCAACTGCTAAACAGTGATGGCATCGCGCACTATTCGGTCTGCATCGTGGCAAAATGGCGGAAGCTTCGAGTGAATTCGGCCTTTGAATGACGGTATTGACAGTTTTACTCAAGAATATATGATGCAGTGCATACCCCAAAAATCAATTAGCATTTGGTTATGAACGATTGGAGTGTTTTTGCGGGATCAAAACGGTGCGATTTAAGCGACTTTGCGGCACAAATTGTCGCCGACGACAATTTTGTGGGGGAATATTGGTTTTGGCCGGCCAAAATTTTTCCCGACGGATTTTACCCTCCTCAGAATTTACCCTGGCGCCGCCCTGCTCAGAAAATATTAGATATGTTATTGTTGTTCTCAAACTTTGGACACACTGTAAAATCCAAGTAATATACCACTATAGACAAGAAACTAGAATCATCTGGATTTTTCCTTTCCTCAACTTATATGATCGATATTAGATCTTTTTACACCTGAGAACGTCCACTCATTCAAAAGGTTACAGGAGAACCAAGCCTGTCCTCATTTACGCTATCGCTTGTTCTTCATCATCAAGTAATATCAGTAATGACCCTATAGACAGGAAACTCTGACAAATATCTGGATGTTGTCCTTTACTCAGACTTAGACGGTCGATTCATCTTTGTATCGCTGAAAATGTCACTCCTTCAAAGGTGACAGCGCATACCAAGCTCTTCTTCGTTACTCTATGGCTGTTTCGTCATCATCAGTCAGTAGCAGGAATCCAGCATGATAGGCCAATCCGATCGGCGTACTCCATCATCTAGGAAATCCTACCTTCCAGTGCCATCCAGGTTCATTGTACATGATTCTTCTCAGGCCCCAGTCGCAAAGAAGAAGATTTTTACACGCCTCACGACTGTGGTCTTGAATCGAAATTAACATACATTTATATAATGTAAATAATATAAAATTGTTGTGTATTATTTAGTAACAACCCATTATTCTTATTGGCTATTCCTGTGTAGGGCCTTGGTGGCTCGTGCTAGAGTCTCGTGAGTAACCTGCCGACTGGGCGTGCCCCTCAAAATTGTCGATGAACGGGTGGGGGAGAGGCCCACCAGGCCTCACCAGATGAGCTGGAGTTTGATGCTGTGGTACTAAGTAAAAACTCAATTGCACTTATTATGAATTTTTACAATGTGCATTAGAATAAATTGCCCACAATATGTATGTTATTCATGTATTATTATTCAGCGGTAATTACCATTACCTGTATGACCAAGCCACATCAGAGCTCTACCAGCTCTATTAAATTACATTTGAATAGTTTTGTGCTCTTTATAATTTTAATTCATTATTATACATGTAATTGTGACCTCCTAGCCTCAAAACACACAAAAAGTAGTGGCCAAAATGAATTTTCATTTTTCCACATAGAAAGTAGCTCTTAGCTTTAAAAGATATACAATTGATTAAAATTAGACCATCCTAAGCCTATTCAAACAGTGATTTGAAATTAAGAGAGAGAGTTTAGGAGGTGCAATTGTAATAATAGGAGAAAGAGGATTTTTGAAATTCATTCAATTAGGTGCGCCATGGCGGAAGACTTGCCCGAAAAAATGTGGTCTACAAAAACAGGCCGCGATACCCTCGGTTTCGGGGATTGTTTTAATTCACAAATTTGACAAGAATCACTCCTTTTTAGATGAGAGAACTTTTAAGAAATTTGAGTTAGTCACCCAAATGGCACATTTTGGTCTATTACAACGATCGTAATCTGCCGACTTTTGTTCGTTCGGAATGGGCGGTCAAGAAATATAGTTTTGCGTCGATCAGACGAGTTTTTTTTTTTTTCGTCAATCGTTCACAAAGTCTTCTATTGTCACCCAGACATAAGATTACAACATCAAACCCACTTGAAAAAATTGTATGTTAAGTTATTGGAGACATTAGGGTATACGTGCCACTTACTTATGGGCAATGTCGTGAGTTCTCCAGGACATATAGAGTAATTTTTCCAAAAATGGAACTTTAGTAATGCCAGTTTCTCATCTACGTCAAGGGTAGATACATGCTTTAATATCTTAGTAAGTAGCTAGCGACTGTGCTACTTAATTCACTATCTACAAGCCATTGTCTGTTGTATTGTGTGGGGATTTGACACACGCCTCTCACATCACACACACACACACCAGTGATTTCTCTACAGTTTTCAACTTTAGTACACGGCGACTAAGATATTGAACAAAATCTTGAACCGTAACTTCTTTAAATTGAGCATGAATTTCACTAAAACTGAATATTAATACGTATTCAAGCCATCTTCACCAAAAATTTCACTATCAGACTGCAACTATATCGGGTGCCAGTAAATTCTGGTGATAGTTTTTGTGTTATTAACACTTTGGGTGCTGGCCTAAAAATCCAGGTGTGTTAACCAGGAATGGATTGTTTCGGACTAATTGTATACCCTTTCAAATTGTTACGATTTCTGCTTAAATCGCAATTGCTATCAATGACAATACATTTTAAACTCATTTATTTGGTTCCATTGTGTATTCATTAAAAGATAATGTTCATTGGCTAGGAACTTCGAGCTGACATTTGTCATTTCGAAATTAAAAAGATGATGGCATCGATGTCTTCTCCGGCGCAACAGGCTTCGCGATAGTACCTGAGTGAAGTCAACCGTGGGCGCGAAAAGAGTTCCCCGCCGATAGCACTCAAAGTGTTAATACCAAACTTGACAAATCTTATTTTTAACACCTAGTATATATACTTATGTGTACTGTATTTTTATAGGTATATCTTGTATATATGTATGCGGTATGTGTATATGTATTCTATTGAATGTTATACTCACTGTCAAGGTCAACCTTAACCACCTATCTGCAGCGAGATTAGATCGGTCAGTAGGGTGGTACGATTGGTTTTATCTGTATTAAATCGTTCTATGACATGTTATAATGACTGAAATACACATGTCTGTACGAAAATATAAATACAACAAAAAACATTTCATCAAAATTGCACATTTACGAATTCATTTCTTTTGTATCAATAATAGCTTTATTTAACTTTACATTTTCAGAATCTTTTCAGCGGAGTTTACTTTTAGTATTTGCTTATTGACCCTTACTTGCCACATATTCTAAAGTGACCTTTCCTTTGAGTTTAGTATATATTTTTTCATTGTGCTTTAAAGAATAAATAATTAATAAATCTGCACAATTTCCTTTATGCACAGGATGAAGGACACTTCTACGTCAAACGGGATAAGCAGAGATAAGTAGATATTTTTCATTATTAATTCTATTATTGTTCTGCGCAAATGGCAACGAAATGGCTAGAGACTGTGTTAATGATATTCACACCCCGAAGTGAACTTATCTACAAGACTCAATTCAAAATTAGTAGATGGAAACTACAGCTTCTGTACGAAACCTAGACTGCCATACAAAACAACCGATATATCGTTTATATTTTCAACACTTTTACAACGTATTGATCCCTTTCGAATACAGCACTTTTACGTACCTTTGTATTGTTGAATCAATGTGCAATACTGGTCGGTTGTACAAGAAAAAAAGCCGTTAATAATTATTGATAATACTAATGGTAGTAGTAAGTATATAGCAGTAGAGTAGTATTTACTTAGTAGTATACTACTAGTAGTAATAGTATAGTACTACTAGTAGTAGTATGTAGTAGTACTAGTAGTAGTAGTAGTAGTAGTAGTACTAGTTAGTAGTAGTAGTACTATATAGTACTAGTGATATTACTTACTACTAATGCTGCTGCTGCTCCCACTCTGTACTACTACCACCATACTATTTCTATTTCTCACTACTACTTCTACTATTACTTACTACTACTACTGTGCTGCTACTACTACTATATACATACACACATACACACACTCCAATATACAGCGTATGTATTTACATACAGACAGACTAACGTTTTTCGCTTACCTGTTGAGACTCACAATATGACAGCCGTGGATTAAATATAACCGTATCAACGAATGTAGATGAACTGAGGACAGCAAACTGTAGATCCGAATAGCGTACCGAGTGGAAAACGTATAATTACATAGAACTGTAAATTTATATTATCGTCTTTATTTATTTATTATTTAATAATTGATTAGATTATCCGTCAATAATTGATTAGGTAATGCATCTATTTTTTCCCCATTTTTATCGGTGTACATGTATGTTTTGAATGTGTATGAATTGAAAAAAATGAATAAATAAATAAACTGATGTAAACGATTTCCTTCTGACAACACGCCGCTGTCGTTTACCCGTTGTTATCGAATTGAGCCCCAAGCAACTCCAAGCCGACTAGACTCGTCCTGATCTGATCTGATCTGATCTAATCTGATCTAATCTTACTCATCAGGCTAGACAAGACGGTTTTACCGGTTGCTCATGATGAGATGGTATACTCGTCTTGACATAATCATACAAGGTCATACCCAGTTGACTAGCTAATCTAATTGCAGACAGTATACTATTCCATTCAGACGGCTTTTGAGAGCGAACGGAATGGCATATCATGCTATAAACGTATTAAAGTTATCTGTTTGATGAACCCCTGTTTTCATGGCACAAATTGTCGCCGGAGAGGCAAAATTTGGAATCAGCAAGGGCGTCACAAATTGTCGCCGGCGACACTTTGTGACGCCTCGACAATTTGTGGCCCAACAACTTCCGAAACGCAACAAATCACCACTTTACCGCTTATGCTATTTGAGAATTGGTCGCTCCCCCAAATAATGAAAATATTATGGAGAAAACATAAAAAAATAATGTTGACAACTTGAAAAAAATAATCGTAAAAAGTAATGAAAGAATGTATTTTAAAAGCAGTGTAAGACAACGAAATTTTCCCTTTTGCCCCCCCCCCCCATCCATCCGGAAATTTGATCGACACCGCTAACTTGCACATACCAATGTGTGAAATAAAAAGAATGAGAGGTGTTTCATAAGTCCAGATCAATCATCTTACTCAACACATTACCCTCCCCACTGGTTCCGCAATTCTTTCACATCTTCAGTAGATAAAAGAAGTGTGTCCTTTTTGCCCCCTCCCCCCCCAAAAAAAATACATTTAAAAAACCCTACAGTTTGAATAATATTGGTGAACTAAGCGTAATTTGCAGAATAAATTTGCTGTTCATCTCTGCATTATCAAATCAATGATAAATAAGATCAAATGCTTGATCTGTTATTTTTTAATGACTCAGAAAAAGATTGACCCAACAGGATCCAATCTTGACCAATCTTGGATTCAATTGACCCAATCTTTTTCTGAGTCATTAAAAAAAATAACAAATCAAGCATTTGATCTTATTTATCATTGATTTGATAATACAGAAATGAACAGCAAATTTATTCTGCATCTTAAATTCTCTCTGCAAACCTTTCATTCATTAAACGTAATTTGTTTTACATAATGACAAATAAATAGTTAACATCCATCTGGTTTGGCGGCAGAACACACTGGAACGTCCCGACAGAATTACAACTAATAATTAAGGCAACCATGTAGGTCCTACTATGTTACGGGTTGGTAAGCATGGGATGCAATCAGATACGGTACAAGACAACATAATCCAAATGACTGCACTGGAAAATATTGTCCATAAGCTAGACCCTTATGTGATTCTTGACTGATATTAGTTGAAGCAGAGCTAATTTTTTATGTAAATACCAACATGTCAATATCAACTACAATGAGACATAACATTTTGCGACCCACATTTCGTCTATCCCTGCGGTCTTGACCAAACTAAGAGATTTGTATACATTGCTTGATGATAGCATCGACATCCCTTATCAGTGTGGAATTTGCGGATAACTTCTTACATCTTACATCAATAATAACGAGTTTCTTTCTCTTTTCCTTTATTCAGTTCTTACTGTCACTTCACTCTTGATTTTCATATTAATGTTAACATAATTATCGTTACCAAAGTGTTGTTTGCTTGTGTAGTTTTGACATGTAGTTATATCTAATCAGCTGTTCCTATTGCCTCTGTTTAACTTATTCTGGTTGAGATTTTAATTATTTAAACCATCCATGTATTGTGTTGAATGGTTTTATTTGATGTTTTAATGTTTTGTATGATTTGATTGTTGTTATGTACTGTTCATTTAGTTTTATAACGTCAGTGTTCCGTGGCAGACCAGTTTTTATTATACTGAAATACAATCCTGTAAAACCACATGTAAAAGATAACTAACTAACTAACTAACTAACTAACTAACTAAATAAATAAATAAATAAATAAATAAACCAATAAATAAATAAATAACTCTTCCTATTAAAGATATTGCTACAGCAGGCTTATTCTATCCGATGTTGTGACCGGTGATGAGGGAATGGATGAAAGCGCAATGATTTGTAACTTATATTTTGTGAAGTCCCAACTCGGAATTCTTGCCTTCTCTTTTTTTAAATCAGTAAAATGCATACATTTTAATTTTCGCGCAATATATATCAATAAATGTGCAATGAAGATCAATAATTAAAAAAAAATAACACAATCATGGAAAGATCAATTAATACGTAATTTCACGCAGGCTTAATTGCTTAAGAACAAAGTCATTGGTTGGTTGTTTGTTCGCCATTTTATGACGTATAACTTCAGTTCATAGTTTTTGAAGGCCCTGTATTGGATCTCCAGTAGCTGTGTGAAGGGCCTCCATCGTGGGTCTTCGGTAGGATAATCTAATTCCATCCTATAGTAAGATGTCCGGAAGCTTGATCAATAACATCTAAGCTCCATCCAATAAATCTGTAAACATAAAAAATAACAATTCAATGTGGCTGCACCACTTGACGGGATGTCTCCACCCTCACTCGAAAATTCTTCCCGCTTCAAATCTAATTTCATTTCAGTCCATACATTTGTTTAAACACCAAGGTCTGCAGAAGCGTCTCGTCAGGAAATTATAACACAATCATCTTTTTTTTAACACATACTTTGCTTTTAACAAAATACGCCCTCATCTCCCCAAAAAAATGGGGCACGGTAAACTTTTGCTCGAGACTGAAGTTTTTTCTTTAACACAAAACAAGGCTACAGAATAAATGTCATGGAAACCAAACTAGCCATTGTATCGTCGTTTTTTAACATATACCATTCCAAAATCTACAGTTAAATCGATATATTTAACCGTTATATTTGCATATCAACCTATTTTAAACAGTACAAACACCACTTTCTCTCAGCCACATACATTTTCTGTCGCACTGTCCACACTATAGTATTTGTCTGCCCTTCTTGTCAATACGAGAAGGGCGATAAGTTACACTTACGTTTAAAATGCATTCATGGAATGATTGATAGTTCTAAGTATCTTACCGGTAATATCAGTTCCAACGGCGATATACAAATGGACTCCGCTTGAAGATTGAAGTTGAAATGGCGTGTTAGGTAGTAGACATTTCCCCGTAATTGGTTCATATCCGTATGCGCTACATCCGCATAGATACAGACAGTACTGTGAGCACTTGATGATGGAATCGAAGATATGTTGTTCTCGAAGGTATCCTTCCGTAGGAGCCATGTCCGCCTTGGATAGAACGAAGGTGGATTCGCGTTTCTTCTCTGTTTCGAATGCTGTAAATATTTAAAAATGTAATCGGTACGGTGTGTTATTATCCCCAATGAGGTAGCGATGATGACTGATCACGTGTATACCAGAAAAGACATAATTTTACTATCAAAATGTGTAATTTGATTTTCCCTTCGTAGCGCATGAATGTCTAGATGTTCAAACTAAGCACAAAGAAAGTAGTTGTAGTTCGATTAACGGTATCTCTATTATAATACCACTACGACTACGTCATTCCTTTTCATTGTTTAGATTATGTATCTATTTGTCTATTTATTGATTTATTCATTCATCCATTTATCTAATGTTATAAAACGGAGAGATCATCTCCAAATATATCAGTGGAAATGACACTTACTTGTAAACGAAATAAATACACACCTTACACCTTCCATAACGTCGTTTCAAGCGGCCAACATTGGCATAAATTAAGTCTGCCAGTAATACCTTACCTATTCCTCTAACGTATGGCCATACAAATTGCGTTTTAAAATGTTGCATTACTCTCATTTTACGGCTAAGAATGTTTAAATGATAAAGTAAAACTACCTGGCCGTTCACAAATGTAACCACGTGTAAGTTTACATGACTTGTCATTCCATCGATAGCTGTCAGAGGCTTGTAAGAGGATGCAGTCTGTACCATCAGCGAGGGTGTTCAAGTTTTGATAGTCAAGGGCTTCTCCTGACATCCACTCAAATTGGCCTGCTGTTGGTTGCGACATGCCAAGCCAGACATCCGACAATCCTAGTGTGCACCGAAATAAAAGCCAAGGCCAAAACTGGTTACTCGTACATTTGTACTCTTCTCAAGCACCAATTAATGATGGTTTTGAAGTGCATTTCTTCAGGGTTTAATTTTTTAGACCTCATTAGACATATCATCATAGCACGCAGAATTATGTAGCTCAGATTTTACCAATGATTGCAATCATTGGTAAATTATTCCTTTAAAGTTAAACTCAGTTCAGAAATCGAACAGCCCAGTGGACCGAGGCCCATCTCAATAAGGAAAGTCTGCTAGACAAATACATGTATGCAATAATGTTCGCGAGGCATCCGTGCGCCAGTGTGTGTGTGTGTGTGTGTGTGTGTGTGTGTGTGTGTGTGTGTGTGTGTGTGTGTGTGTGTGTGTGTGTGTGTGTGTGTGTGTGTGTGTGTGTGTGTGTGTGTGTGTGTGTGTGTGTGTGTAGTATGAAAACATGGTTGATTCAGGCCGAAGTTTTAGTAGACGAACAATGTTACGGTTCCGTGACACTTCCACGGGGGCAAGGATTTGAAAATGGTTTTTAAATTTGGCTTGGGTAACCCTCTTCAAATGTCAGCAATTTCGGGCAGGGGTCATAATTGGATTGCAAAAGGCATGTGCATGTACTTTAACATAGGCTCATATCACAGGAAAACGGCTGTTTGAAATTTTGTACAACTTTGTTTACCATGTTTACTATACGAACTGATAAAGAATTGTTCAGAAGTTTTAACAATTGTTTAAAAATTGAAACATCAATGTTCAATTTTTGGAACAATAGATATGAAAAATTTGACAATGTTGTGTAAAATTTGTTTAAACTTTCAAACAATATCCGGCCAGTTCATATAGTAAACAGCGATATACATATTTTTTAACAGCCATTTTTACTGTATACAGTATCTGTATGTACATGCAATTCTATGCATCTTACCCTGATATGTGCTTTTTTAAATTTCAAGGATAAGATTCCCTTTTGGAAGTTTTAAGTTCCTTAGTTAAATTAGTCGTGCCAGAGAACATCTAGATATTAAAGGGATGCGCCGCTCGTTATCCATGTACGTTCAATACCATTCGCTTGCCATTGTTGCAAGGCCGCGCGTAACAACAATCATGGAGCTGCGAACAGAATTGCCGTTGAAGTAGGGCCATGTGCAGTTCGCCTTTCTTCGGTTGAATGCGTGCTGCATAGGGAAATGTACACAATTCGTGCACGCTCGTCTTCCGAAAGTATACAGGCATTCCCGAATATGACCCGAGCCGGGCCAGCTCGAAAAGATCACGATATGCAACTTTTCGGTCCCTTTAAAATCAGTCAATTTGGGCAAGAAAACATCTGTAAGAGTTTGACCTTTGACCTTTTAACATTTTTGATCATAGCGACTTAATGCATAGTCAGCCACAGAGAAAACTATACCTTTTTGGATTCTGCGTGACAAGACGAGTAATTGAATGCATGATTCAAAACAATTACATCATTTTCAATTTTGATCCCTGTAGAACCTATTTTGACCTTGAACGTTCGGTCTCCCCGAGCTCAGGTCTCGTTACACGACTCCTTACAGTGGAATGGCATAGATGTGTACGCAGAGAAAGGGACAACAATAACAAAAGTAATATAGTTAAAAATTTGAGCAAATTTGACTATGATTCCAAGAGTTATGAATGATCTAAGTTTGCTTAATCCCATATGATGGATTCTTAAGTTGGCCACTCTTTTGTCTTGATAATGTAGAGAACTCACTATTGATTTCTGTTTCATCAAACCTCTAATTTCCCTTGCTCGTTTTATCTGTATGTAACAGCAAATATTCTGAAAGACCCAGCGCACCTTTTCAACTGACATAAACAAATATATATATACATTATTTTGTGAATATTTGTGTACAAAATCCATGGGAAGTTCTCAACACTCATATTACAAAGAAGTTGCACAGTTGCCCATTTAACAACCCCCCATAATAAACTTCAAATACACTTTAAACCCTCAGAACCCTTCAACGATTCAGCCGAATTTGCTTCAATTTTCACAATTTTCTTTTTCCTATTGTTTTGTATTTTGTAAACGGAGCCTGAGTTTCATTCTCGTTTAATTACGACGAGTATATTGCCTTGATGACGTTATTATTATTGCTTTGTCATGATTTCGGATGACAAGGACTAGAAAGACGAACTTAATCACTGTTACCCTCATGCATCCAGTTCCGGGTAGTTTTGCGGGTTTTCCCCCTTCTTATTTCGATGAAGTGAGTGGGTTCTTTTACGTGCTGAGATGTTTCAGTCTCAATACGGGACCTCCAACTTTACGTCCTATCCGAGGGACGAAGTAATGGTACCTTACCCAAGGACACAACCGTCATGGCCCAGCGTGGATTCGAACCACGGACCTCTAGGCCGAGAAACCGCAGTCTTATCCACTGAGCCATGACACCTCCCCATTATTACGTATCATTATGCGCAATAGCATTGTTTTTATGGAGTAAATCCTCATTACCGAATTTCGTAGCCACGTCTTTTATGTGGGTGTTCTCTTCCGAGGCTTCGATATAGACTAGGTGACTGCCTTTTGAGTCACAGATTCCCTTGGCCGCATCTCGGTTGACAGTCGTTCCATCAGTGTAGTAACACGAACTTCCCAAATTGTCATCAAACTCAACAGGACAAGCTGTAGATAGTAGTAAAAACAATGTTGATGGCTGATGATACGAAGGCGGAAATAATGAGGAGGACGAGGGGAGAAAAATGATAACTACGTGTGGATTATTACCATGTTGCAAATACATATATATAGTAGCAGTAGTAAAAGAAAAGGAGTAATAAACAGATGTGGAAATAGAAGTAGTAGAAGAGTAAGTAGTAGTAGTAGTAGTAGTAGTAGTAGTAGTAGTAGACTTAGTAGTAGTAGTAATAGTAGTAGTAGTGGTAGTGGTGGTGGTGGTAGAAGTGATGTAAAAATAGTAGTGATAGATAATGACATGGTTGTAAATTGAAGACAGACTTAATAAAGAAGTGGTAACTTTTATAATGGTTTTACAAGAAAACGAAAAAGACAAAGGAGGAGGGAAACATAAATAGAAGAATTGTTGTCATATTTGCAATTGTCTACCCTTTTTTTAATCCCATAAATTCAGATGTGCAAATGGTCGCACAAAATACGTAGGCTTTCTATCGATTCGCGTCTCCCACATAAAGTATTCATTACTGTGTAAAATCCATTGTCAGCGCAGGCAGCTAGAAATTGAAGAATTGATTTTACGTTATAGCTATAGTAACAAGCCAACTATAACGGAGTCAAAATCTTTCAGTGTCCATGACATTCACCATTACACTGAAGTACTACTACCTTCGCTGAGTTGAAAGGGCGACTCTTATTACCAATACCAGTGTTACAAAACATACCGTTTTCCCCGTGCTTGTACATATCCGTGTGAAATGCCCGTGAAGTTTAAATACAATATTTAGCGCCATGGTAGCGCCATTTAAATAACTGTCAAACTTTGACTTCACACCTACATGATAGTGTTTAAATGCACAAATAAATCCCCTATAAAAACACACACACAAAATAGACAGTTATGCTGTTAGTAGCAATATATACACATGAATATCAGCATATGACTTTATTCCCGGTGGAGAAAAGGTTATGATACAGCAATCTATGGGGAGGGGAGATGGACTGGTTGCTCACTTAATTTCTCTTTTAAAGGCATTAATGATTGTGCTGAAGTACATTTTCTTTCAAGATTTCATGTTTCGACCTGATATCAACCTTGAAGCATTATGTAGCTCAGAATTGGTTACACATGAACCATTGTTAAATCTTAACCCCATTGTTGGGTCGAGATCAATATCTAAACTGCGGTACACTGACCCTCGGGCGTAATACGTCCTTGCATTAATTCCAGATCGTATACTCGGTCATCGTGATCATATAAAAACGCTTTACTGAAAGAGTTTGTACTTAAAACATTTCATCATGAATACAGTTATTCACTTTTCAGGGGGAAAAAGTGTGCCAACATTTTCAGCGATTTTGAGCCACCCCAAATGTATGTGGAATCCGCCATGCATGCATGACCTTGAAAAAGTGCAACCCGTTGGTTTCTCATGATTGGTTGTTTTCATTGCTAAATTATGCTCTGTTTGGTGGACGTATACTGTTTAATATTACAATGTCGGGATATTCAATTTTTACATTTTTACCACAGACTCGTCTCTGATAAATAACTATATTCATCCATTTAAGAATGATCTCATTTCACTTAGATACCTTTAGTTGGTAATTACTCAACGATAATTTCATATTTTTTCTTGTTCGACATACGATGGCTTACCTTAAGTACCGCATATTCCGCAAGTGATTTGATTGAAATATAGTTCTGCGAATGACAACTAAATATGAAGTACGTTTACTTCAACAATCGTAAAGCGCCTCGATTAATTATTTAACTTTGCTTTATACGCGTTGTATAAATATTAATTACTACACTGCATTTTTTCAAATATCTATTTTGAAAAATCTTAAAGGAAAATGGCAAGATTAAAAGTTGTCCTAAAAATGTAACACAATTCACTCATAATCGAAAGGTTTTATTGTTGTTGTTGTTGTTTGTGAAATCAAGCTTTTCCTTACATTTCGTTATATTTTTGTTAGCCTTGGAAATGAAAAACAAAATGAATGAATAAATTAATGACTACAATCTTCATAGTCATACATTTCGTATTTGATGTAAAATTATTATCAGAAAATATTGTGACGCAAAAATGATTTTTTTTTGTGCAGTTTTCTAATGGATCAATTTCTGTCAGGGCTAGAGATTTATTCAATTCCGGTGAATACATACTTGTTTTCCTCAAGTAAACATACTTAGGACAAACTTTGTAGCCCTGAGTATACACTCTAGCCATCGTTTCTGTCGGTATGTTTCAACTATATTTACGTTCTTGGGAATTTTTTGAATTCTCCCTATCATGTCATTGCCCTTTAACTTTAAACACACACTAAGAAAAATAGGTTCAACTTTGCACCTTTAAAGGTGCAGACCAATGTCAAACTGGGAGCACCCTTACGAGTGCAACTTTGCACCTTGCAGACCTTAAACATGTTAAAGGTGCAAAGTTTCACCTTTGATGTGCAACTTTGCACCTTTAAGATTGAAAGGTGTAAAGTTGCACCCGTATAGATGCTCCCAGGGTGGCATTGCTAAAAGTGCAAAGTTGAACGTATTTTTTCTAGTGTACAGGGGGCGCTTCCACAACTTACGTGCTCCTCCGCTTTCCACTTCGCAAAGATAACCGTACGTCTTCGTGCACAACTGGTCGTTCCATTCAAAGCTACTACCGCCATACATCCGCACACAATCGGAACCTTCATCGTTTGGACCCCACCCATTATTATA
>JZLH01S0263584.1:8234-18303 GCA_001188425.1 Eucidaris tribuloides | reverse complement strand
AATTCATAGTAGCCGTGATGACAGACAATCTGTTGTGTAGGGTGCTTAATGGAAGGATTTATCGGGGCAACGAGAGCAAAACTATCTTATTGCTTGATTCGGTTTTACGTAAACAAAATTCAAGAATAATCCTTCTATCAAGATATACAATCCGCTGTGTATCAGTGATATATCTTTCAACCATTTGGTCAAGAGGATTTTTTGTTGGTCCAGTCATGTCCACTCCCTGCATTCAGTGCAAGACCTCACTCGTTTACGGTGGGACCAGGCTTTATCGGAGATGCAGCAACAGAATAATTCTATTATTCATAATTCGCTTGTATGATATACTCATTTTCGATGGTGTCGATAACAAAAAGGGACTTGTGGGACTCTGACCACCCACGCCAATGACGCAATGCAATCGCACCCCTGCTGCTTTACAAAATCATCTGAATGTAAAATGAAAACAAAAATGTTTCTTTGCTCCCACGCCCCTCCACAAGAACGTAAAGCCCCCTGCTGCCCCTCAGTGACGACAAAAAAAAATCATAGCTGATATGGTTACAATCGGAAATATGCTTCCCCATCACGGTCCACACAGTAATTCAAGCCCTAGGTTATGATGATAATGATTATAAGCATACTTGTAAATGTCGTTAATAAATTCAGAGGTAATTAAGGGGGAAGATTGAACCAACATTCGAATGAGAGGAACATTATCTTTAAGTCGATGATCTTAGAGCTCTAGAAATTATATTGTTGACCAAGCATTTTCTCTGAAGGAATTTCCCTAACATAATGTCCTAGATCATTTTTCGGTGCCGATTTCGCGCCTGTGTACTGATTTCGAAGCCTTACTAATGGCACTGTCTATAGTTCCTACTCAAATCTAATTTCTGTCACTGTAAATTCCAATTGCTTTTAAAGTAGCTATGTTTGAGAGTAGACGAACTTTGGGCGATCGTGCGTATTCTAGTATTTGACGCAGATGTTGACAAATTACAAGCAAGAAACCAACTATTGTAATCTGAAAGCTAAGGTTGACCTCTATGTTAAAACGACGCAATGGCCAGGACAAATTCCTTTGTTGCTGCACAAAATAGGCGCGTCTCTGCGACTTTATACTTGGTCTGCCTCTAAGTACCTGAGATGAGTCATACTCCTTGCCTACTAAACAATGGGATTATTTCTGATTATTATTATTTTGGCCGTGGCATAAAAAATGAGTAATGCGTTTTTTCTGCCTTTTTCCATATGCATAAAAATAGGAATGATTGCAAAGACCACAGATTTTGCTTGCCTTGCAAAGCAGTTTTGAAACAAAGGTGTTTTGACACCTGATAGTTTGCCGAGGTTGCAGGTTTGACTGTAGACAAAACAAGAATATGCAAATTGTTCCACCATCATACACTCCAGAATATCAAGAGAATCGTTCTCGATGGTCACATAAGAAATCCAATAATTTGTGAAATTAAGTGAAGTTATCGTTCGTAATCCCCATGACAGGAAATGCGTCTCTCTCCACGTCACACTGTTTCAAATACATTCTACGAAACCCGCCTGTTTGTGCCCCCACTGACAAAGGAAGTGGACCCCGAATAATATACAAAACAATTGCCAACCGTCCTCTAGAAAGATGCCTTTGTTGTCTTCATTCGTTTTGTTGTTTTGAATTATCAGGCGATTGCTTTTTTTCTATGATACTTTTGCTTGTTTCAAACCGTTTTCTTGCATCGGAGGCAATTCCTACAATTCTCACAAACCATACATAGCAACGTCACGCGGTGCGAACAACAACAAGGCCAGATCCGCCACGAGTCGAATACGTATGGAGAGCTCCCATCTTCAACTAATTCGCGGTAACGCTCTAAATACATTTGAAAGAGCAACGTACCTCTAGGATTGATTTAAATCTTTAACCCCCTTCCTGAATAGTTTTCCAACACAGTTTTTTGATACAGCAGAAAAAGGATTCTTGATTATTCTCCCTTTGTGGCAGCTCTGGTATTGTCTAAAACGAGCAATGGACATGTTTAAAACTCGATGTCATATTAAGCAAGCGCTAAGCTGGGTATTGAGGAGCTTGAAAAAACCAGCAATTCGTGTCAGAACAAGGAAAAGGTTCTTTGATGCCATCGTTTGTATAGTAATTTCTTTCACTTGTTGCATGAGTTCATCTTCGCTTGACAAACCAATGCTGGTGACTTGAAGAATGTCCTTACAAGTAATTCGGTATTTATGCATACGGCCAATGGGGTAAGCAAAGTAAATGCTGCCCACAGGCGGAGTCACATTTATATGTTTCATTCACATTAACCAGCAATGAAGATCCACTTAACCCCTATCAGAAAATTTCTATTTATAACTTAATCAAATCCAATTAATTAATAAACATATAAATAAATAAATTTATTTATTTATTTATTATGATTATTATTTACTTGTATTTATTATTAAATAATTCAATAATTAATTTAATTTATTTATTAATTAGATTAATTATTAATAATAGATTAATTAATTAATTAATTAATTAATTTCTTTCCTTCCTTCATTCTTTCATTCTCTATTCATTCATTGCATCATTTTTGGGGGTTGGGTCGAATGGCAAGATTTTCTGGATTTCCCAGTTGTCGACCTACGACACAAGTGTAGCGAAATTAACCACAAGATGGCGTTGTTCAGTCGCAACAGCGCGAGATTTGCCGGAGAAGTATACATAATAATGGGGATCGCGTGCGAGATCTCCGATGAGGCAATTAGCAAAGCGATTGGAGTCGAATCACGAGAACGCTGGAAAAGAAGAAGAAAAAAACATTTTTTTTTTCAAACAGACTGTACACGGGACTCGGTCCAAGTCCAAGGCCAAGTAAAATTTGGTCCGACCCATCTCTGCAAATTAGCTCCTTCTCTACTGTGGATATGAAGCCATACCAGAAACGTGGGCGTCTGCTCATTGTTTTCTGTCCCCCAGCTTTAAATCTAATTTTAAATTTGTTAGATTTTGATTTAATTTTATTTTCTTTCAACAAACAGTCGTATAATAAAACAATGCTTCATAAGGCATTTTATTTAAAATACATTTACATAAAACATATCAGAATATATTCAGTGGCAGTAATGATAACTTATAATGTATTTCGTTATGATATATTTACACATGTAAATTAGGGAGCAGAAAGAAAAGACTTCCATGGATGCTGAACAAACAGGAATGAAACCTTTATCGAGTTGACATTCTTAAGTCGGTAGTTATTTGAGAATTAGTCCTGTCGCATTTTATAGAGCATATAAGCTAGGCCTATTTAATTTCTGATAAACCAATTGATGTAGTTCCAATCATCACAGAGCTTTCACGTTTTGTATAGAATTTTTCTTATGTCTATAAACCATGTGATTCTCACACAATTTCCTTTAGTTTGATGTCAATTCAGCTGTTAGCTTTTGCAATAATGCCAAGGTAGAAGGAGAGGTCGAGATGACGTGAGAAACTTGAAAAGCAGAAGTTTTCTCCATAAGTTTCATTTAGATGGCATGTATGTTTGATGAAAAAACTACAAGGTACATATCCAAATTGAATCCTGTAACACTCTCAATATTTGAATACCGCATTTTAAAAAGTCGGTGAGAAGTGCGGACGTCAGTACACTGATGGAACGTTGCAGTTTGGGAGAGAAATGGAATAGTACGAGCACGGACCGAATTGAAGTTCGTGCACCCACATACATCTCAATTTGACCCGATAGGATGGCTAGAATAGACCCTGGTGAAAACCCTAGGTACTGGTATAGCAAATTGTGGTATCACTTAAAGATATAGGCTTGAACTTAAAGGAACACTTTCACCAGATAATATCAAATAAAGAATTCATCTGAAAATAATATTGTTATATCTTAGCTGTTGTGATGATCTCCAAAATGTATCAAACATTAGATCGACCTCACTTCAGGTGCCATGATATAGTTCATCATGACCCCTTGACTGACCTCACAGTAAAGGCGAAAAGTATATACGTAACTTATACAGGATGGCCAAGAGAGAATGCAACACCTGCCATTGTAATTTCTTCAACATATCGCAAATGCGTCTTGATGTGTAGATCATCAGATTAGAACATTTTTTCAAGCAAAATGTACCATGTTCATTGATTTGAGCTAAAGGCGTTTGGATCCTGGACCATACTCTGAGCCATGTTGTTCCCCAAATGCGAAGTTCCTTTATCCAGTGGTCATAAACGCCGAAAGATTCTCTCAATGCGGCGTTTGCATGTGATCAGACAAAGAAATAATCATCCTTGTATGGAGATTATTCTATCTATTTTATTGTTCGCCGCCTGCTGACACAAGAATATCCCTCGCGAGGATTCGCTGTTATTGAAAAGGGCGCGAATTTGATAACGACTATGCCCACAAAGACCTAGGATCACAAACGCATAAGTGAAGCAGTATATTTTCATTGGTTGGAAAAAGAATTTTTAACTTTAAAGCAAAACAATGAATTTGTCTATGTGTGGAAGAAATTAACGACTCGCAGGTGCTGCATGTTGCTGGGCCTGTCTGATCTCCGTAAGTGGTTTGTTCTCTTTAGTCAACTTTGCATGGTTGTATTTTTATGCTCTATCAGTTGTTAAAAATGTATTAATTAGTGTTAATGTGTTTTACAGTATTATCCAATAAGGAAATCGCATAATAATTTTCTTCACCTAATTTAAAAATGTTAAAGCTACACTAAACATTTACATATGGAAAATTGTTAGAATACATATCAAATTACAAGTGTAAGACGACGGTATTATTGACATCCACATTAATAGAGATATCTATGATAGAATTTGTGGGAAAAGAATGGTACCATAAAAAAACATGATGTGGAACAAATACAGGATATAGGCTGGTTCTTGCAGGGCTTGTATAATCTCGGGTACTGGTGATTTGTTAAGTTTAGCTTTATTTTCTGTCCGTAAGTTGCTTAAAATGATTATTTTATTACGTTATAAATAATTTAATAGTTGTTGTTTTAAGTATGTGCAATATCTGGGACAGTAATATAATTTCTTCACCTATATTCAAATGTTAAAGCTACATATACTTTCATATGGAATTGTTAAGAATTACGCATCAAATTACAGTGTAAGACGAGGTATATAACCAAGACATCACAATTGATAGGATATATGATATAAATTTTTGTGGAAAAGAAGTTCTTAACCATAAAAAAATTATCGTTGAGAAATTAATGACTATAGGCTTTATTCTTCTGGGTGTATAATCTCGGTTAAAGTGATTTTGTTAAGTTATTTATTCATTTTTTCTACTAAGTGCTAATGATTTATTTCAATTACGTTGTTAAATAAGTTATTATTATAGGTTTTAAATATGATCCATAGTAGGTGTATAATATTACTGCGAAAATTCACATCATAATTTTCTTCACCTAATTTTAAGGCGCAAGGTACTAATAATGCGGATGAGGTATTGGTTTACCCCAATGAGTTTAAGATTTCGAGGAGGAAGGCACACGGCTCTTCGTTGACTAGATTCCATGAAATAGTTGACATTATACTATTGTTCCTTTGAAATTAAAAGAACGGGTCTATAGCAAGTTTTAGGAAAACGGTGGCAGAGTTGTTCACGCACATGAGGTAAGCCAAAAAAACAAGACAGTTACCGTGTATTATTAAACTACAAATTCGATGACATATTTAAATATGATATTTTAACTCGAAGATGATATTATTCTGTTGACAGGATGGACTCCTTTAATGCTTTTGATTCTGTGAATGACACAGTACGGTTATTAAATTTAATTTACAAGTTGGTGTTTAATATGTTCAGATTCTGCGAAATCACAGTCATAATTTTCTCACCTATTTAAAATGTATAAAAGCTAACACTATACAAGTTCATATGGAAAATGTTAAGAATAGCATCAATTCAGTGTAAGACGAGGTATTATTAACAAAGACATCACATTTTGATAGGGATATCATGATAATTTGGTTGGAAAAAGAATGTAGGTAACATAAAAAAAATATGTTGAAGAAATTTAATGGACTATAGGCTTTATTCTTTGGCTCTGCTACAATCTCGGGTAAATGATTTTTTTAGTTTATTTTTATTTCTTTTTTCTACTAAGTGCTAAAATGCTTTATTTCATTCGCTTTTAATATTTGATTATTATAGGGTTTAATTATGTTCCATAAGTGTTGTTCAATATTCTGAAAATCACATCATTACTTTTCTTAACCTATTTCTAAAGGCGTCAAGGTAATTAATGGATGAGGTATGGTTTACCGCAATGCATTTAAGTTTGAGAAGCGGGAAGGCACACGCTCTTCGGTGACGAGATTTCCAAATAGTGACATTATCATATTTGTTGTCATTTGAAATTAAAAAAACGGAGGTTATAGCAAGTTTAGGAAAACGGTGGAGGGAAGTTGTTTCCACGGACAATGAGTACAACCAAAAAAGACAAGTTAACCGTGTATTATTAAAAACTAGCAAATCCGTGCACAATATTTAATATAATATTTTAACTCGAAGATGATATATCTGTGACAGGATCGCTCCTTTTAATTCTTTGTTCTGTGAGAGACACATGTACGTTATTAAGAATAAGTTAATAAGTTGGTTTTTAATATGTTCCAATAGTTCTGGAATACATCATAATTTTCTTCACCTATTTCAAAATGTTAAAGCTAACACATACATTTATATGGAAAATTGCTTAAGATAGCATCAAAAATTACAGTGTAGACCGAGGGTATTATTAACAAGACATCCAACAATTTGATTAGGGATATATGATAATTTTGTGGAAAAAAGAATGTTTAAACCATAAAAAAATTATGTTGAAGAAAATTAATGACTATAGGCCTATATCTTTCTGGCTGTATAATCTCGGTAAAGGATCTGTTAGTTTATTTTATTTCATTTTTCCTTACTAAGGCTAAAATGATTTATTTTCAATTCGTGTTAAATAATTATTAGTTATAGTGTTAATATCGTTCCATAAGTAGTTGGATTAATATTTCTGAAAAGTCAATCTAATTTTTCACTTAATTTCTAAAGGATCAAGGTAATGATAATGGGATGATATGTTTACCCCAATGATTTAAGAGTTGAGAAGCGGAAGGCAACGGCTCTTCGTTGCTGAGATTTCCAAATAGGAACATTATCATCATTGGTCCTTTGAATTAAAAAGAACGGTGTCTATAGCTAAGTGTAGCGAAAACGGTGAGAGAAGTTGTTCCGCACGATAGGTACAAGCCAAAAAGGCAAGTACGGTATTTTAACATACAAATTCGTGACAATAGTTAAAATTATATTTTAACTCGCAGATGAATATTATTCTGTTGACAGGATCGAACTCCTTTAATTCTTTATTCTGTGAATGAACGATGACTTCCTTCCATACAAGTGAGATATGAAGAGTTTTTAATTTGCTGATTCTTAATTCTGTCTATTAAATCATGATTAGTGAGTATTATCGTACTATGTCAGTCCATAACTGTCGTACGGTGATGTCTGCCAATTCTCATGATAATCTACAGAGATTTTCACGCGGATTCAAATGGATAATATATATAAAAATAATATTACTACTGTAACAAATATGGTTAATGGATGTATAGAGGTATTAGAGTAACATTATGGGAAATACAATATGTCTGAGGAACGAATATTGGGAGTGCATTATTCAAGATTCGTTATTCCAAACACACTGCATTAATGTACCTAAACTGAACAGGTGGGTTTTTTATACAAATTGCGAGGTTTTATGATCCTTCAGACAAGAACCGTCGAAAAAAAGAACTTTCGGAATAACGCACCCTGGACAATACGACTTGATAGAACTTGTGGCGACAATATTAGTAGCAATCACAAACAACTAAGATCTAAGTAAATCAAATGAGTTTGGAAATTATTGACATTGAAAATAACTAATAAGAGAACTGTTTAAATGCATCCTGAGCGATATGGAAAGGTGATGTTGAAGATACCGTAACAATGATCAATACACATGTCATCTGAAAAGTAATAAGGTAGTGACATGATGGGAACACTTGAAAATGCTCAAGAACCAAATGAGTTGAAATATATACCAAACCGTATTACACTAGCAGGAGTGGATCTCCACTAGAGGATCTGTCTGTAATTGTTTACTTAAGGAGAATCAAGCATAAACATGGGGAGTATCTAATTTTTATCGGGGATATTAAAAATAAACCCCATAGGAGAGCCCACAGCAGGTTTCCGTGCACGGAGGTATGTATTGAATATAGTTATTTTAAATGAGTCAAATCTTTGACAACAAGATTTTCACAGGAGAATCCTTGCATGAGTTACTTAATCGAGGTAGTTAGCCAAAGTGAGGACGACCCCAATCGTCATGTACCTTGGAAAATACAGCCTTTAATTGTAACTTATTCAGAGCTGTGTTTTGACGTTATTGGGTCAGCTGCAAGTATACTGCATTGCCATTTGCAGAATTGTGTCAATGAAACTGATAATAAGACTCGTTCGCATTGCTATAAATTTCCTATACCAGGATTAATAATTAATCTTCGATAATCACCTTGTACTTCGTGATTTCGTGACAATAGTCTTGTGCCAGTATATAGATTAGCTGCTTCTACTATGTCTATGTGACTGTTAATACATTCATATAATGTCACTAATCGTATCAACGTGATCACTGGCACTGTTATTTGGTAATAAAATCGCATAATTGATTAAAATGTAGCACGCGTGCTGCAAATAGAGCGACGTGTGCACGTTTTTCAAAAAAAGTCAGAGTAGACTTGTTCCATTGAATGTGTTGATATTCCAAATTGACATAATATGGGATTAGATAATTAAGTTTATCTCTTTCACATTCCTTACTCATTATAAACGATCAATTTTTCTATCAAAATACAACCCAGATTGTATTCATACCACTACCTCAGTACATTAATTCGGTTCAGTCATACAATTTTTACGAGGAGAATAAATGACAGAGGACAATTGACGATTGTTTTGTTGTTTGTTGTTGTGTTCTCAGTTACAGTGGTTTCGAAACGTGAAACAATTTTCCACATTAAGCACTTACAGTGATTTTTAAATCATTCAAGGTCGTTCTGTATACAGCTGATAAAACGATCTCAGATTTGTTGTCCGCTATTTGAGGCACTATTTCTCATTGTTTAGCAATTTGGCTTACTAAAATATCGACCCAGGATGAGATCGCTCGTTTTTACGACACTTAAATACATATTCCACTTTAACCTTCCACAGTCATCGTTAACGAGGAACATGCATTAACAAACATTCACCGGGTTTTACGAATGTCTTAATAATTCCGTGCATTACCATTGCTTTGTAAGGTTTTTTTTTAGAGAAGGTGATCTCATTGAAGAGTTTATAACTTCAATAAGGAATATTTAATCACCCAAAGTATGCTCCCCCAAGTTCATTTGCAAGATAATGAAATAAAGTAGCAATTTCACGCTCTTGTTAAAAATATGAACCAGTCTAATCCATAAGATGAAGATTATAGGAGATAATAGCAACGTATGGTCACAATAGAATTCGAGTGGAGTGTATTGTATTGTAATCGTCTGAATAGTTATTTGCTCTTAATCATCAAAAGGGTATAATATGTCATATTATTGAATTCAAACATGAGAAGAATAATTCCAGCGGCGGTATTCTTGTTCTCCGGGCTTTTTCACCGACTGGTCGGATAGGTTAAATCTGGATATCCATTCGCGTTTTGCGAGGAATGACCAACTTTGGAGTAAAATACCGTATGTATGAGCTACGGCAAGAATGATGCTGATGATGAAAGTCCGGTCGAGTCTAGCCCATCGCGGTGGGATTCGATACGTGTAGCTATTCCAAACTTATCGCGTAGGATCCCTTCGACGAGGGTGACGCAATCCTCCTGCGATGGTGTCTCGGCTTCCTTGATCCCCACAATTCGGAAGTTATTTCGCCGCGAGAATCTTTCTCCCTTGTTGATTTCTCCTTCTAGGTGTACAACCTTATTGCGAAGCTGGTTGACTTCCTTTTCCAAGTTTCCCACCTTCGTGTCAAGCGTTTTA
>JZLH01S0263545.1:0-10000 GCA_001188425.1 Eucidaris tribuloides | reverse complement strand
TTTGGGCAATTTATTGATGTTGTGGTTGGTTGGCCAGGCAGTGTGCATGATGCACGCGTTTTTTCAAATTCTGAAATTTGTCAAAAATTGGAAAATCTGTCATTGTTTCCTAATGATACAAAACAAATCAATAATACTGCCATCCCCATAATGCTCCTTGGTGACCCTGCCTACCCACTTATGGTAAATTTAATGAAACCCTACAGTGATAATGGTAGACTCACTGCTGAACAGGATAAGTTTAACAAAAAGTTAAGCTCATGCAGAATTACCGTTGAACATACTTTCGGTAGGTTGAAAGCACGATGGAGGATACTTTCAGAGCAGGTCAATCTCGACTTGGAGAACATTCCGTCGCTGGTACTCGCCTGCTGCATCTTGCACAACATAGTGGAGAGCCATGGAAATCCATTCTTGAAGGACTGGAAATTGAGTGAAGAAGTACGACGACGAAACATGGTTCCTCGTGCACCTTACCCAAATGTTGCCAACCCAGCATCCCCTGCTGTAGCTGTACGAACAGCACTTACCCAGTACTTGGCAAATGCTGGAAACCAGGTTGTGTAATATGCAGTAGTGTGACACTTGTTAGTGTATTATGAGGTGAATGTCATGCTTATGAAATTCAGTTCGTCAAAAAAAAAAATTGCACACATGCATTATTTTGTGTGCCAACAGGAAAAAATATTAATAACAAGGGTCACAATGGTCGTTTTTATCAGAAGAGAAAAAAAATGTGCACATCATTGAAGGGGCTTCAACACAAATTGTTGATGGTTTTATTACAGTTTGCATTACAGTTGAAATACATGTTCAAAGTCCATTTTAAAAGTGTATGTCTGAGCATTATATCCACCTTATAGTACAATTGGCCGTGCCATGTTACCTGGTAGTAGTACATGTCTGAGTAGTGTGGAAAATTGGAATCATATTTCATTGTTTTTATTGAGAAGTGGTGAGGTTCAAACATTTGAACATTTTTTTCCATAACAGGTTTTAAATTAGGAATTAAATGAGCCTTATAAACTTGACCAAATTTATGGATGTATCCTCCCCCCCTTTTTTTTTGTTCCCGAAGATTGTGCCACACATTTTACTTATTGTCTGATGTTTAACAATACATGTATTAGTGTACACAGCTTGGTACGGGATATAAACATAATTTTGAATGGTGAGGTAGGGGGTATCGAAGAGGAGAAAAACAAGTACAGTGGGCTATCCATGATCCATCAGATAATATTGATACAATGTTTAGTTTTAAACCAAAGAATAAAACAAAAATGTGTGTCGGGGCGGGGGGGGGGGGGTAGTTGATTTGAGTTCTACTTCGTTGTTTCCAGATTATCATTTACCACAAATAATTTTTGGATTAGTAGGGTGACAACATGAAAATTAATATTTGAAAATAATAGTGCCCAGAAGTGTTAACGCCACCGGGTATATAATGTACTGTACATGATTATACGCTGTATATGGTTTTGTATGTAGTGTATCTGACCCGTGTCCAGAGCAGTGTCATAGAATGATTACAATGTACATTGCTGATAAACTACAGTGCACTCTCGTGTCCTTGGAAATTGGAATCATGAACCTTCTTTATACACGTACATGGAAGGTACACTTTATATAAGAGCTGCAAAAACAATGAAATACAAAGGAAATAATCAAAGATATGGGACCAGCAAATTGCTTCTCTGTACTGAAATCTTGTTATATTTGTGTTCATAATGAGAGTGCGCTATACTTTATCTACTGTTGTTATTACTTTTCTGTCTTGTTCAAGTCGAATGTGGCAGTACAGTGTATTTGGTATCAAGAAATTATATCCCACAGGTTAGTTTTACAACCATGTTTAAGTAAGAAACAAACTGCATGACTGCAATTGCTATCATGAAAATGGCATAAGAATAATCACTTTATTTCTTTAAAAAAAGTAAAAATAGACATCAAAATAAGAATTACAAATTAAATCTACATGTATGTGAAATATTGTACGTACCATAAACATTTAAGTTCTAAATAAGTACATATACAGGATACTGTAAGTTAGAGTATTATCGACTGCTGACAGTCGACAGTGGCTAGTCTTCATCATATATTATGCACAAACTTGTAAATATTTCTAAATAAACTGTATGTGTACTAAATACAAGTATTAAATAGCACTCGAATGTATCTAAATTGCGGTTCACACACGCTCACAGTTTTCAAAAATCTTCAGTCTTGTTGAAGAAGATAAACTTACTCAAAAATAAATAAAATCAGTCACAACAAAATTTCCAATTCTGTCAATTAAAAAATTTTCCAACTTCTGGTGGCAACATTTTTAAGTGATTACTACACTAAAAATAATCATTTTGAAATACATGTATTACCACAGTAATTTGGAAAATTTTTTGATCTGACAGAATTTGAATTTGTCTATTGTAAACTAATTATTTCATTTTCTACATACAAGAAAAAATAGAAATAAAATGATTTCTCTTTCATCATTTTTGTCATATGACAATTATCTTACAGTATTTTCTATTGCAATCAATGCTTACCTCCCCCCCCCCCCTTCCCCCAAAATACATGTACACCTGTATATGTAAATAATTTAATTCTGCAAACTATGCTACAAACAAAATATGATTTTCCACATGTATACTTTGGAATTTGTTTCTAAAAAAAAACACACCTGTTTTATGAATTATGTAACTCTTATAAACACAACTCATTTACTTCATGTATAAGTACTATCAATTTGTACTGAATGTGTATGAAAATGTAACATGTTCTACTACAACTCGTTTACTATAAGTACTAGCAATTAGTTTGTTCTAGTGTATGAATTATGTTAATTTTTATTTCTACCACAACTCATTTACAATACATATGATGTTCTATCAACATGTCTATACAACTAGTGTCTGAAGTATATTACACTTACTGCAACCTCAACTCGTTTACTGCTACATGATTTGTTGAATAAATGTCAAAGCTCTCACTACATGTACATGTATCAGCTTAACTAATTAACTGCTATATTTGTTTCATTTACAAATGAGTGTATGAAATATGTAATACTAACTACTAACACAACTAAATAACTTCTAAGAATTACATGAAATACACTGTATCTTACACAATAATTTCAGCACACATATAGCTCTGTGAATACATCATTAAATCTGCTTGAATAAGATCAGCTTCAATATATTTAATAGCACCATTTCACCATGAGCATAACACATTTTGATATTAGTACTTTCTACTTCTTCGCATATTTCTTTGTATGATAGATTTAACTTCATAGATTGTAAACATGATACATGTACACATTTTGTGGGTTGTTCTATTCAGGTGTCACAGTAATAGTCATATGCAAACATATATTGGCAAGCTTTGAATACTCTAATAAATAAACACACCATATCAATAATACAAGTATGTATTGCAAGAAAAATAGAGTATATAAATATTGCTTTGGCGATGTGTATTCAGCAGTTGTAATTAATGTGCAAAAAAGCACAAGTTTTGGCAAGTATATAACTTTGGCAGGAGTGCTTGCATTGAGGTATCGTTGGTTCATGTACTTTTAGATAAATGTCACATTACCTGACTTGGTACGGGGTTAGCACCGGGGTAATTACTCAGTGGTGGGATTCAGTTGAGTATATCTCCAACCCTGTATTTTATGAATTCTGTCTGTTGAAAATTTCAGGTGGTAGTTGCCCCCCCCCCCCCCATGAAGGTTTGCCAAAATGGGATGGTAAGGATTTCATACTTATACATGTAGTTAACAGATGATTTTTCCAGCAAATTTCCTAATTTGATCTATCATTTGGGATAGGGAGAGTGAGATCCCCTCCAAAACCATCCCTTAAATGGGGAAAGTCATTTCATGAACATTTGTATTTTAAGTGCAAACATTACCCCCCCCCCGACTGAATTTGTTTGTGCATGTAACTGTTACGGTTTGGCAATTGTCCATTTTCTCTAACCCCCCCCCCCCCCCACCTTTCCCCTGTCCCACCTGACCAAAAATGAAGAAGCTCTCCTAATCTATAATTGTGTAAAGTCTTGGCCATGTAGTTGATATGTATAGTCTCCATGCTGTGGTTGTTGGTTGTACTGTGTGCTATGGTGTTGAGCCTGATGTGGAGACTGTAACGCTGCCATCATCATCTGGAACTGCTGTCTCTGGTGTTGTTCTGCCCTTTGTTCTCTCCTTTCTCTCTCCTCTCTGTCTGCCTGTATTAGCTCTCTCATAAGCTGCATCTGTGATAAAGTTATTGTTACATTTGTACGTTCAGTTCTCAAGAATTCAATTGTTCAATTGAACAATGTAAAATAACATCACTAATCGTTTGAAAATATAGGTGTTTGGCAATCCAAATCATAACATGGATTTTGCTCTATCAATAAACCTCTGGAAAGTTGGCAAGGACAGGTTATTGAAATTTGTAAATGGAATTTATCAGAACAAAATGCATCAATTGTTATTGCTGCAATATTTGTACTGATTATTCAAAAATACAAGTGTAGGGACAGTGATTTTCCGTTTTACCGGTAAATGAAACGGAAAATCCGTTTGGTTTTTATATTTTTCATGTAAAAATTCATGGAATTCACCTTTGCAAAATAGAATTCATGTTTTTGCTGTGTACATTTTCTATAATGTAACGGAATTTCCGTCTTTAGATCACGTTGAAACGGAATTACAGTTTTTCAAAAACGGAAAAGACCATTTTTTGAAACGGAAAATCACTGTCTCTACAAGTGTATGATATTTAAAATGTTCTCAATTTCAATAACCCCCCCCCCCAAAAAAAAAAAAAAAAACTACACTAAATCTGGTACATGTTTAATTACAACACTGGCATCTTCTGCCAGACAAAATAATACAAAATAATACAGTAATTTTTTTTTCTTGCTGAGGTACATTATATACATGTACAAATCACTGTACAAAAAATGACCCATTGTTAAGGAATGTAGGGCTATCTTACATAACAATGACTGAAATACAAACAAAATGACGCCCCACCAACACAAAAGTGCTTACTTCTTCCCGTCTTAACTCTGCCTCTTCCAGCCTCCGTGTCCTTTCTTCCTCCAAAAATCTCCTGTCTCGCTCACTGCTCGCCCGAAGAATTTTGTCCAGGCTTTCTTTTATGCCTCTGTCTCTTCTTCCTCGTGTATCTATAAGAAAAAGAATACTTAAGTAACTCGTACAGAAAACTGCAATTCTAGCATTATAAGACAGTTAAAATAAGAAAGTACAATACAGGGCTTTAATTAACCAAAGGCCATCCATGACCTTGAATGCCCTTGCCATTGGTCTTGTAAGATTTTTGTGCCCATTATGATTTTCCCAATTCTGTAATTAGGAATGTGTCCTACAGTAATGTGACGTTGCGATAAAAAAAATATTGAAATTTAAGGCCTGATAATGACTTCAGTGCTCAATTCTCTCTTGGAACCCTTGTTTCTGTGAACCTCATTCAGGATACCTGACAGACGGCCCCCTCCCATCAACCAACATTACTTGTTTACACTGCTGGGGGGGGGGGGGCAGAGCCTCCAAAACCCCTCCCCAACCAACAATAATTCCAACCAACTTACTCTGGCGAGGACGAGGAGGGGCTGGGTTAGCTTGATCGTCTTGAATTTTATCTTCATTCTGCGATGGTGCAACATCTTCACCATCTTCGAGGCCTGCACCATTAGGCCCCATCTCCTGGGAGTTGTCACTATCAGCACTCTCATCTTCAACTGGACCTTCTTGAGTCTCCATTTCTAATATTGTGCAGAAAAATGATTAAATACAAAAGGGCAAGGTTCAGATTGCATTAATACCGCCATTCTCATGACATTGAGCATCACCTTGGAAATCTATAATGAACAGTCATAATTATATTTAACAATTTCTTTTTACAATGAATTGGTAACAACTAATTTCCGGGACATTACATGTAGGTGGTGTAATAAATGGATATATTTCACCCAACTGCGAACTACATGTACAAAATACAATTAATTTACATAATTTTCATAAACACACACACACATACACTCAAAATGCTGTCAAATATTCCAAGGCAGTTCATAATTTGTTATTCAATAATGTACTGTCTACTTCATGATATATGTAGGCTATATACTTGGGACTTTGGCAAGGAGAGGTCAAAAGTGTTCAATGCAACGTTAAGATTAAGTTGAATACACCATTTGGACAATTTGGGGATCAAATTATATTGTGGTTTGCTTACCAACATCAGAAAAACTGTCACTCCAGTCACCATCTTTAGATGTGGATGGAGTTGACTCAGTTGAGGTATCATCACCTGTTAAACAGAAAAAAAAATTCATGTAAATTTTCAACTACAAAACCTGCCACCGTATTTGTGTTAATTTGTATAACATGAAAACATGGCTGTATAAATTAGTTAAAAATTTTCTTATAACTAGAACCTACGTGAAGTGTATTGTGTACAAAAAACGTGTAGCAACACAATGAAAAGTAGGCCCCATTCGGATAAGACCCCCCCCAAAAAAACCAAAAAAAACCAACAACAACAACAACAACAAAAAAAAAAAAATAAAAAATGGGGGAACGTTTGCTTAATTCGTTATGATCAAAACCTGGCATTATATGCTACAGAAAAACAAAAATCTTATTTAGCCTGAACCAAAAATATGCATGATCGTTGACGTAATTTAAAAAGGGACTGTGCTTGGCCTTGGCTTTACACATTCATTACCATTGACATGTTCATTACGCAAACTGGGTAGTGAAGTACATTGAACTGTACGTCAACAAGTCCAAGCTTATAAGCAAGATCTCCCAAGCATGATGATGTACGATAGACAACAAAATTTATTCTTATTTAGTCGAAGTCAAATCAGCTAATTGCCATGAGTAGAGAGATGACACTAGTCTAGACTTGGTTTAAATTCGATGATTAATATTAGTCTTATGGCATATTATAATCAATGAGTTTATTAAGAACGTTAATAATATGTTACCATCCTTCCTTCCGCTGCCCGGCTCTGATCTCCCCGCTGCCGATCGGCCGCTGCTGCGGGTGGTTTCCAGCACCGATCCTGCTGGGGGATTCACGGCGGGACGATGCCCAAGAAATTCATCCAGCTCCTCGTAGAACGGGCAGGTAACCTTACCTCTCCCGCTCCTTCTATTAGAGTCCACCACTTTCCTATATGCAGCCTTCATTGTCTTCATTTTATTTTTAATTTGGTGCGGGGTCCTGTCAAATCCCGCAGCCGCCATTTTCTTTTGAATTTCTACGTAGACCGTTTTATTTCGCACCGACAGGCTTGAGATTTCCTTGTAGACAGAGTCTTCCCTCCATACACTAATAAGGAATTTCGTTTCCGCGCTGGTCCAGTGACCTTTAGATTCCATATTAGAATAATACACTGGAAGATTTTCTAATAAAATATAATATATTGCAGTCTCCGTTTGTCGGTGTTCACGCGTCGCGAGCTGTACTGAATTCAGTGATGAGCGCTAGTACGGTGTATGTAGTAAGGGTGCGCACAACACAGTAGTTCTGTAGACTGTGTACACGTGTTTCCGATGTGTAAACAAATTTGTACGGCGCGCGATTTCCGTCCTACACCGGAAATGCGCCAAGGCTCATGGGATATAACTTCCCGAAGTTTGTGTTCACACTCAAAATGTCGCGGGAAGTTTCTCGATGTTCGGGAAATTTCCTACAAAGTTGTGGGAAGTTTCGCGAGAAGTTTCGCGGGAAGTTTCGCGGGAAGTTTGCGTTCACATTACCAAACTTCGCGAAGTTAAACTTCGGGAAGTGAAACTTCGCGAAGTTTGCTGTAAGTGTGAATGCACCTATGGTGTGGGTTGTAATACTATAACGTAGGACATGTATTAACTACCCCCTATACTGTGTTTGTACATTATCTCTCTTATCCGGCCATATCACTTATCCCGATGACTGCTGGTCCCAACGCTGCCGGTTAATCAAGGCCGAACTGTAAGTTCATTATATTCATCAGTTCATTTGCCCCTAAACCTGAAGTGCAGACCAGAAAATTTACAGAATTTTCATCAGCTTATTCCATATCCTGATGCTGATGTTGATTTGCAGTATGACCATAACAGAACTGAAACTCATGTGTAGTTACAGTACACAATTACCAGTTACAGTGATTTCAGATAGTACTTGGCAGAAATATATATGATCATGAAACTTCGACAGCAGACAGTTGGCACAAATGCACGGTATACAGGCGCGGTTCTAGAGCAAACATTTTAGGGGGGCTACAGGGGGGCTTGACGGAAAGATGCGAGGGAGCGAAGCGACCGAGCGGGGGGAGGGTGTGGGAGGGGGGATACCCCCGTCCCACGGTAGGAACTTTTTGAAAATACACGTAGAAAAGACGTGATTCTGGGCAAGGTAAATTAATATTTCGAAGGTATATTTTATGAATATAAATGGGGATTATTTTCGAAAAGATTACTGGAAGTATGTGAAAACTGTAATTGGGCAGTGATAGAAGGAACGACACCTGCAAAATGACAACAAAACCATTAAACATACACAATATTCAATTTTGCGGCGCACCTCTCTTCAAAAATTGTCAACGTATATTGAAATTTTTGCGCGCGTAGCGCGCCGACATTTTTGACACTTGCTAAAACGCCAATGAAAATCTTTTGACAAACATACTGTTTTGCCCCCTCCCCCCCCCAAAAAAACCTGATAAACTGAAAAATTATACGTTTAAAAAGCTGCGTAAGCACTGCAAAAACATTAATTGTATCATTACCACGCCAATGAAAATATTGGGGTAGATAGGCCTATACTGTGACATATTGTGTTGCTCCCCCACCCCTCCCCCCCCCCAAAAAAAATGACAAATTGAAAAATAATATGTTTCACAAGCAACATAAAGCACTACAAAACCATTACACCTACACAATGTTTAGGTTTTTTTTGTTTGCGCTTTGCGTGAAAAATTAACATATGTATTACTGTACTGTAATTTTTGCGCGCGTAGCGCGCCGAAAATTTTGACATTTTATTACCACGCCAATGAAAATATTGGGGCAAAGGTACTCTTTTGCCCCCCTCCCCTAAAAAAATTGTTAAATTGAAAGAAAAATAATGTTTAACAAGCAATGTAAGACACTACAAAACCATTAAACCTACACAATGTTTTGGGGTTTTGTTCGCGCTTTGAGAGAAAAAATTGTTAACATATGTATTACTCTACTGCAATTTTGCGCGCGAAGCACGCCGAAACGTTGACATTTTCCTTACTTTTGCCCTCCTCCCCTACAAAAAAAATGACAAATTGAATCATTCTTAAAACGTAATGCAAGAATAGCACAAAGTACTACAAAACCATTACACAATGTTCAATTTTTTGCACGCTTTGCGAAAAACGTTTCAGCATAATGTCGCGCCGAAAATTTTGAATTGTTTTGCGCCCCCCCCCTTAAAAAATGGCAAATTGAATCATTCTTAAAACGTAATGCAAGAATAGTGCAAGGAACTACAAAACCATTGAACTATTACACAACAATTAATTGTGTGCCACGCCTTTGCATGAAAAGTTGCTAGCTTATATATATTGCAATTTTGCGCGCGGAGCGCGCCGAAAATTTTGACAATTTGTTTCCACGCCAATGAAAATATTGCCCCCTTATCAGAAAAATGGTTTGACGCACTTGCGTCTGTGCCGTGATTTTTCTGTGACTTTTATTTCATTCTTTTATTTTTGTTTAGCTTGCTGAATGGGGGGGGGGGGGTAAGTGGCCCGTAGTATGGTCCCCCTGGGCTACACTAGTGGGTATATTTGATGAAGATTTACGATTTAAAAAATGTTCAGGAGTATGTGAAAATCTGTAATTGGATATTTTATACTTGCGAGAGGGAGGAGGTAACCGCGGCAAGAATGTTTTGAAATACACGTAGCAAAGACATGTTCTAATCACAGTAAATACATATTTTAAAGGTATATTATG
>JZLH01S0263503.1:40596-51958 GCA_001188425.1 Eucidaris tribuloides | reverse complement strand
TCCCCTTCCCTCAATAAAATACATGGCTTTACACCTGGTGGGTTTGCAGACAATGAAATACAAATGAGACAACTTGCCAACTAAAACAAATGGCGGACAAGATCAAATAAATATGTTTTTTTTTCTAAAATGGCAGTGACATGATTGGGAGAAATTAAAAAAATGCCTCTGGAACCAAACTGGTTGAAAGATGTATTAAACAATACACCACCTGGCTGCAAGGATTTATCGTGAATTTGTTTACTTAAAGAGAATCAAGCATGAACATACTAGCATTTTGTTTCTCTCGAACCCCGATAGAAATAGAAACCATAGACTGTCACACAACAGATTTGTCTGTTACAAGGCATTCTGACGGAAGTTATTTTAGAACGAGTCAACTTTTGACTACCAAACTTTCACAGTAGAATCCTTGCACAGTTTACTTGATTCAAGAACAGTTCACCCCAAGTTCAGGACTACCCCCAAATCATGTCATTTACCTTTCAGTCATATTTATTTCATTGTTTTAATTAAATCAAAGATTTGGTTAGAACAAACCTGGCCTCCTTACTTCGAGTTTACATAAAAAATAACTTTCACTGTAACTGAGATAGGCCTACAAGTTTTGCACAAGAGTTACGATTTAACACGAACAAAGTCCTCCCCCCCCCCCCCATTGGTAGACAGTATGTAATTATGCTAAATTTAGATACAGAATAAACTTGAAAACATTATACCACTGCTTGATCATTATTAAGCTTCTGGAAATACAATACCTCAGACCACAAGGTACCATATTTATTTTATTTAGATGCCGCCGATTTTCACGGAAATAATAGTTGTGATCAAACATAGTGCAACATTCACCCTCTCATTTGTAGGTCACCTTTTAGTTTAGTTGAAACTGGAAAAAAAAATCATACGGAAAAGGGATTTGACTGTTTGTTGTGTCCTTGGTCCCAAAGATCCCAAAGTTTATCCGTTTAAGCAGGAAAAAAAAATGTTTGTCCTTTATGTTTTGGCAAATGATCAATATTTCTGACTCAAACATATTGTGCAACGCCAGCTAGAACTCATATGTATGCTTATATCAGCAAACAAGACAGGAGATGGAGTAAACCAGCTAAACATGCACAAAGTTGAATAATCCATTATTCATTAGTACAGCAATAAACCTATTATACTCATAAAGTGCTACACAATCTCCACTCCCTTTTTATAATTGTATCATGTTAGGGCTTGTGTAAGGGATGTATAATCATACTTTTATTAAGCATGTAGGCGTGAACCACTGGCAAGGTTTCAGCGTTACTGAACAAAGTAAACCTTCCAAAACAGTTAGGATTAAATTCAATTGTAAAGAAATAGATGAGGATACTAACTGATGTCTCAATAACTATTCATTGTACTTTTATACTTGGTATTGAAAATTCCATTACCAATCATTACAAACATCTTTGTTTACAAGGGTGCCAAATCCAAAAGGGGATAAGGGGCAACTGCCCCCTCCTGGTACAAACCCAGGGGAACAAATAATAAGGGGCTAAAATAAGTGATTGCTCTCCACTGATCATGACCGCTTCAATACTTTCAATCAAAAGTAAATATTAAATAAAACAATAGACAAATGAATAAATAAATACACAAAACAACAAAATTGATCAATGAAATAAATGAAATAATGATCAATCGGATGAGAAATGTACTACATCTACATGTATTTATACTTTATGGTGATTTTACTGGGAACAAACGACATAATGCTACAGAAACAAAAGTTTTAAGTTAAAACTTTCATTTTTTGTCCTTCAGGGCGCTCTTGCTCACTTGAACGTCCCAAACTCACTTAAAAATGATTGTGTGTAGATGTAATTTTTCTCTTTGAAATAAGATGAAAAGGCACATATTTCAGCATATACCAAAGTACACCTTGTACACACAAAAAGAAGGTAATCAGGCCATGTACTCCGAGACTCCCTACAGCAAATTTAGTATGGGCCATGACTTTCATATTTTTAATGAGTATGAAAGAGAGGGGAAAAATGTATAATCTCACAATTCGTCACTGGTCTTAAAACTTTAAACACAATACGCAATGGAACGCGCCATCCTGCAAACACACCTGACTTAGGAATTTACAGCTTCGTGGCAACGCAAATCGTGTCAAATTGCCCCTAATGAACTTCGTAGACGGTGATTCACGGGGACGCTCAATTAGCGATGTGTAATGAAGAACAGGTGGGCGGATTGGCAAAGCATGATGGGAGATGAGACGGGGGAACTTCAACTCTGTCACCTGATTGGGTGATAGCTATCATATTGGTAACCCTATACTAGAACGGGATTGATTTCTGATATTAGTCAGTGATTTCAAATTATTTGACTACCGAATGGTTCATCTTCATTTTTGACAGTCGTTGAGAGTAAATCTGTGAAGTTTAAAGCCAACGTATAGGTTTGGTTGATCAACATTTTTTTTTTCACTGATCTTTCATATAGAGAAAACAATATATCAAACCTATCAACAACAACAACAAAAATGTTCAGAAAGGCATATTGTGATTTTCAAATTATTTGCAAGCAGCTATCACTATGCACATTTCCCATGGCAAAAAATAAGGAAGCTGCCCCCCCCCCCCAATATTTGAATTCTTATTAATAAATTATTTTTTCAAAAAAAAATTGATTACAAATGGCCAAATGGTAGCAAAGTTATCACATTAAAGTTGCATTCTAAGTCCTTAGTTTTGTGCCATCTCGGGGGGGGGGGGGGGTAGGAGGGGGAGAGGGCGACAAAAATGGTTTGAATAACGGTGGATAAATGAAATGGCCCATTGATATCACTATTAAAACCTGTGACGTAACTACATGTGGTAGGCCTATATTGGCAGCACTTGAGTTTAAACCTCAATGCTGAACATGTGTGTTGATGTAAATCTAATGAAGTAAAGTTTGATTCATAATATTTTGCTGGCAGTAAAAAACCTATTAATGAAGATGTAAGGTTACATGGACTTGCACCTGATCTCAGATTAGCATCAGATTAGATCACTTCATGATTCAGGTATGTGGATGAGCATATCCCTCAATCAATTAACAATTAGATGAACAGGTTTCCTAATCTTGCATTTTTATATGATCTGTAGCAGATATCAGTAGGTACATATCCCATGGCAAAAATAAAAATAAAATAATAATAATAACAATAGTGAATTCTTGTAAAGTGTACATTCCACCAATAAAGATGCTCATGGTGCATTACATAGAAACAACACATACAAAGAACACAACAAATACATAAACATAAATGCAATTTACGGATAAGTGTGTTTTGAAAATTATAAGGTATCACACTTGATTAAAGAGGTAAGTTTTCAACTTAACAAATAAAATAAATAATTAAAGATGCACCCCGCAACATTTGTATTCTTATTAATTGCTCAAAAAATATGATTACAAATGGGCAAATGGCCACACCATTACTGCGTTCAAGTTTCATATTTTCCTTGTCTTGCTCCACCTAGATGGCTGGACAAAAATGATTTCAATAACGATGGTTAAATGTTGTAGCCTATTGACATCACTATTAAAATCTGTGACGTACATTATTATTGACAGCATATATGTTGAAACCTCAATGCTGGGCATGTGTATACTGTTGATGTAGATCTACATGTCATGAAGGAAAGTTTGATTCATATTTGGCTGGCAAAAAGGAACCTGTTAATGAAGATTTACATCTTCACGAACAGGTCCTCTTTTTGCCAGCCATATCAGATATTAGCGTCAAATTAGATCACCTTATGGTACAGTTTGAACATGATTCAGGTATGTGGTTAAGCATATCCTACAATCAATTAATTGCCAACTGGATGAAATGTCTTGCACTGGTTTCTTGCATCTGATCGCAGATATATTAGCATCAATCTAGATCACCTCATGGTACAGTTTGAACATGAATCAGATATGCAGTGGAGCATATGCTATAATCAATTGTCAACTGGATAAAATGTATTACACTTGTTTTTGAATCCTACACAGTAGTCACCCCATCCCCCCCCCCCAAAAAAATGGATGAAATGTTCAATATCTAAAAAGTCTGACAAAGTCAATCATTTTGATGAAATTGTTAAACCTTGGGACAGTTAAAGGTTTCCTCCAGATATCAGATGAATATTGGACGATATATCATGCTTGAATGAATAAAACTTAATTTTGTGAATCGTAGCTAAATCAAGACTTAATAGAAATGGGTATGTTTGTTCTTTTTGCTGGTATCAGCAATGTTGAGAGTTAAAGATATTGGCTAACATTTACCACAGTTAAAAAATTCTGAGCTACATGATTCCCCATGCTACCATTGTCTTTGATAAGGTCTAAAAATGACGCCCTGAAAAAAATTGTATTTCAAAATGATTATTTAGTGCTTTAAAAAAGTGAAAATCGTAAGTTGATCGGATTCACCTGCCCATTTTCTCCCATAGACTTACTGTGTGTACACCTAGGCTATTAAAACTTGCCCCGAGTTTTAATTGTTTATTGATGCATAACTTACCATTGGCAGTGTAACTTTCCAAACTTTTGTATTCTAGGGTGTTTATTTGTCCATATGAACACTACTATGTAGCTCAGACATCAAAGTTTGACAATTTTTTAAATTGAAGGTCCACAATGTTAGCCTATCACTTTAAGGCTTAGAAATGGTCATATTCTAATAAATTACCGACAATTAATGAAGGAATTTATGGATTATTGTGTGTCTTTTCTGAAAACACTCTCATAACACTCAAATCTCAGCCGGAACAAAATAACAATTTTTTTTTGTCCACTCTGAAGTTTGCACCTTTTTACAGGAGAAATTTCTGCTCATTCAAGCACAAAAATCAGTGGGGTTTTTTTGGTGACATTAGATAGAAGAAACACTTAGCTATCCAACATGGTGAAATATTCATTTGAGGAGACATTTTCCAACTTTTGAGGATGGACAAGTTAAGACAAGTTAGTTGGATTTAACCCATTGGAGACTGAACACAAGACATATATCTCAGGCATGGTTCTATGGAGAATGTCTGTTAGTATTATATCAAAATCAAATTGTTTCCATTGGGTAATACTTTTATGAAAAGGTATGCATGGTATTGATTGTTTAAGGAGAGACACAAACTGAACTCACTGGCAAAATCAACAAAATCACCTCCACCTTATCTGACCCCCCAAAAAGGATAATCCAGCTTAATGTAAAGAACATGATACCCATTTCTCTTTGAGAATTTTTGCCAGAAAAACACACTCAATACTGGTTAGAGTGAAGGTAGGTGTTTACTTTTTTTGTTATGCCATCTAGGTCAAGTATGCATATTTTTGTTCCATTTTGTAATTGTGAATTCTTTTCTTTTAGCACTACATTTTAGACATTTTTCCTATGTTTGCCATTATCAAACATCAAGGGACCGTACCTTATTTATATACTATGGTAAAGTTTATTTTATAAACAGAGAAAAAACGAAAACTGGAAATTTTCCAGAACCAAGATTATTTTTCTTTTCAAGATTGAAAAATTTTGCCCCCAGGCTTTGTGACTCCAGTGTTGCCACAACGGTAAGTTTTTTTATCTTCTTGATTTTGTTCAGTTCAAGCTTGATTAAAGCTAAACCAAAAAAAAAAAAAAAAAGATCTGTACAATGGGCAGATACTTTGGTGGATATATTACATATCCTACTGACAGCAGAAATTTCCTGTTTTAGGCAGCTGGGTTAGTGGAAATTCTATCCCTAAAATGTCTTGAGATGCATTCAAAATGTAAGGAATATATCACTCCTATCATCAGAGGATGCATAACCATGGTAACCACTTTTTATAACAAACATCATTTTCCCCTCAGCCTAACATAATAAACCATGGGTGTCGAATCTATCAGTTCAATCAGTTCCCAAATTTCAAACAATTTGATCAATTTCATCATCAGTGTCTAGCGCAGCATGTCATGAAGTTACAAGGGGACAGTACGTGTCATCTCGGTTACCATGGGAACATCCCTTATCATATAACATCTTCTTGGTGGGTCCTGTGAGCTTTTTGAGCCAGAACTCATATTTCACGAAAATTGTACTAACAACTTTAACACCCTGAATCAAAAGATCACACTTTGTTTACAGATAAGTGAGTTTCACTGCCTGGTATTTCTCTTTGAAATTATTGTTTTTACCTCAACTATGTACCAAGGTTACTTTCAGCAAACTTTGAGGGAGGATTTAGAATAAATCCTTTGGTGAGGGTATCCTGTGCAAAACACCATGTAGTTCATGCAAGAATAACAAATACACTGTACACTTTGTAATAACTGCCCTGTAAACAGCTGAAAGAAAACTGAAGCAATTCTGGGAAAATTGTAACTGTGGGAAAATGATAAACAAAGCTATACCTCTACAGAACTGAAACCAAATATTACATACATGTATACTGTATTTGTGCAGTCGTGGCAATGTGAAATACTAGCTATTATTTTAGACAAAATTTGTTTGCATATATTTGTTTCCGTTGTAGACATGTTGTGCTATACTTTGCTAAAATAGAAAACAATCATACAAGTGCTATGTGTGCCTAGTAACAAGGCTACTTGGCTACCTTTTGTTTAACTTTGACCCATTGGAAACTGAGTACTAGATGTCTTGTGTTAGGGTCTATAGAAAATGTGTGTTCTAGCGAAATCAAAGCGTCTCCAACGGATTAACAAGATCAGCGACTTTGTCTGGTTCTATTCATTGTAGAGTTATTGAATTAAGACAACGTTATGGTGAGGGGGTGTGTTGGGGAGGGGTGTGTTTGGGGGAGGGGATGTTCGAGGAGAGGGTGTGTTTGGGGGAGGGGTTGACCACGAGTGTCCAGTCCCCGTAGAATATGATTACATTACGCGTGACTATGACGACAGAAGCGATCAGTTGCGATAAATCAATGTAAACTCGTCTGTCTCCGGTCAGATTTCAAACTTGGCAACCCATGATGCATTGTGATCATGTCCAATCCATTCGGTCTGCTTTCTTTTTCGCCCACCTTCTCCTTCGCTGATTTGTTTCATATTTTCTTTGTGTACATGTCAAATTCATGAATTGTCCATTCAGTGATTCTTTGCCAAAAGAGGTCAGTCAGTAACGAAAGGACTTGGAAACAAGGCTGCCACTTGTAGGGGAAACCATTTACCGTAGGGAATTTTAGCCAACCGTAGGTTATAGGGGATACCTACGGGGAAAATGACCTTCCATAGGGGAAACGTAGGGGGTTTTGATGATTTGTAGGGGATGTAGGGGGTTTTGACAATTTTCAGAAATATCCTTAAATTTTCAAGGGATTTTCGATTATATTCGTCCATTTTGTCCATCTCCGGCAAAGAAATCATGATCAATATTTTGCCTTTACTAAGGTTATTTTGTAGGGGAAAAGTCGATTTTTGTGCGGGAAAACATGGGTTCGTGGGGGGAAATTGGGTTAATAAGACGTAGGGGGGAAAGTGGTGTGCGTAGGGGAAAATACGCATGCGGCGTAGGGGGCAAATCAAAATTTTGAGTGGCAGCCCTGCTTGGAAACAACTCATGCACATTTCACAATTTATCTTGAGTCATAGTGTTACGATGTAGACCTATTCTGCTTTGAAAACGAGACTTCAATTTGTCGTCCATAGTTGGGGGGCTTCTCAGAGTATAACAAAAGATGAGCATCTTCCTCTATGCATTTCTTAAGTTCAGGAACAAGCTGTAATCCTGGGTTATTGCATCATCTATCTTTGTAGACGACAAAGCCTCCAAGCTATGACGCAAGATGTCACGTTCTCAAAACTGAGCGGGTCTATATCTTGCTTAGATGTGTCTGAATTTTCATGACTGTTAAGTTTCTGTAAATGATGAATATTTCGCTTTGGTGGTTTTATTTTTGTGAATATAAATTCTCACTCTTTACAAGCCTTCACAAAGTGAATGAACATTTATGCTGCATTAAGCTTTTTTTTTTTCTTTTCAGGGGACAAAAGGTAGGGGCAGGTAGTGTTATAGCTGATCCCTCCCCCCCCCCCCAAAAAAAAAGGGCCCCTTATGATCTCATATAAGCTAGCATGCAACAAACTGTTATTCTTACCAGAAAGTTAGCTAGTATGGCCAGGCCGAGAGCCCACCTAGACAGACGTCTGATAACCAGCGAGGACTTGTTGACACCGATGAACATGAGATGGGGCTCGGCATCCGCTAGCTGATCAACACAACACCTCCTCCTTGCCACTCCCCCTCCACGCGTTCACCCGCTAACAATCTACTATAGCTAGCATGCAAGCACCACTGACCCAAGTGACCAAGTGATGACTTGTGACACGCGCATAAACCGATAGGGGGCTCGGTATCCAGCAGCTGATTCAACCCCACCCCTCCTACCCTACCCCTACCCCACCAACATAACGATCTGTATTTAGGCTAGCCAACAAACTAATTCTCCTTACCGAGTTAGCCACACACACCAGGCCGACGAGCGCGACAGACACCCGATGACCAGTGAAGACTTGTTGACACGGATGAACCTGAGATGGGGCTCTGAGGCTAGCTTGTGGATGCTGTCAGACAGGAGGAGATACCGGATGATGATTGTGAAGGTTACTGCATGATTCAACAAAAGAGAAGGAAAAGAACAGTGCAGCTGTTATTTCTTGTTTTCTCAGTAACTATGTTAATATTCAGTGTACCATAATGATTCTTTAAATCCAAATTATGTGACCATACTTTGTGATTACACTTGCCTGGCCATGCATTTTTTAAAAACATATTTACAGCACTGTAAATTAAATTGTGTTAAACTGTGAATTCAATTGTTTATATTAGTTCTCAAGTATATCAATAATAATTTGTACTTTTGCAAAATTAAAATACATGTAGGTAACAAGAATAAATGAAATAAAGAGTAGAGATTAAGAGAATAAAAACTTCTTACAGGTTCACGAGTTCGTCTGGAATGAAAATCCCAAATAAAGAACAACAGTTTATTTACAGGATTAATATAAATGATGAAACTTGAGTAATTTGGACTTATGAGGAGTATGCTGCCACATCTATGTAAAGACCACCACATATAGAGAACACACAGGTCATGGCCAGTTCTGCCCTCCCTCCACTCCCCTCCCACACACCCCCCCCCCCAAAAAAAAAGTTACCACCAAAGCATAATTCCTGATTCTGACTGTACAGGTAATGAGTAGGCCTGTTAGGTCAGTCACCAAAATATTGACTGTAAATATAACTGACATGACCAATCACTCCCTGAACGTCCTACGGACATAAATTTGACGAAATTGATCTTGAAAAGTTTGTTTCGTTGCCCCATGAAAAGAAAGAACCAAAAAATCCCCACTGTCAGGATCAATAGTGCATCAAAATAAAGTAGGTGTTAGGGCAAATTCTGAACTACACGCATCACGGTAATAATCCGGGGATGTGTAATTTTAAGAAATTGACCCCTCAAAGGCCCACTGTCATGATGGTATGGAACAATGTCCTCTTTTGACATAAATTATAACATTGGGGCACTAATGATACCCATAATGCAACAGGAACAGCTGTGGTGGTGTGGTAAAACACAATTTTGTTTTCCTCCCGCAGTATGTAGACTATGGCATGGCAACAGTCCATATTCCTGAATATTTGCCTATATATTAGATAAGTTCACATCCCCACTGTCATTGAGTAGATCCTTGAAATTGGGCCTTTAAGATGCCGGTTCACCACTATAGTAGCCTGCTGTTAGTGCTGAAATAAAGTTCTTGATTCCTTGTAACTTTGTTATTTATTTATTTTTTTTTGGGGGGGGGATTTGAGTTTAATTTAATGATTAGAGTCATAAAACATTCACACAGAGTACAGACAGCTGTGAGAAAATATGCAACATGGACTACTTTGGATCAAATGCATCGGTAATTCTCCCTATCGCATATAGCCGATATCGAGCGATATCACCTCGCGATACCGATATCTGATTGATCACTTTGGGATTTATACTTCCGGTTCCGGTAAATCATACAGTCAAACGCACAAAACATGTCATTTCGAACCTTGTCAAATTTGTAATATTAATACCTCATACCCGAGCAACCATGGATTGACCTGATAAACAATTATGATGAATGTCTGTGTTGCGATTAAAAGAATTTCTTAGTGAAAGAAATGTTCTACGACTGGTAAACGAAGGAAAGAACTCAAAATTCTCGCCAAGAAATTCGCGAATGTTTACCCCGTGACAGAGGGATGCGACCACGCGCACGCCGACTCGGAACGCGAACGCCGGTGTGTAAGGACAGCTGATAGCTCCGTTCATGACCTAAATAGAAGGCTTGTTATACGGACGAAGGACTTACAAAAAATATATTATTCGCGAGATTACAAGGAAGATTTTGACACAAGTCACGAGTACTTTAGAGTTCAATGTATATCGCGCTTGCTTACACACGGAAGTTTATTTCCCAAGAATAAACGGTAAAAAAATTAGAGCGCCACATGCGTTCAGATTTGGAGAGCTATATGCGATAGGGAGAATTTGATATATCCCAGTGACATGAAATGTGCTATATAAAAACTATGTATCATTATCATTATTATCATCAAACTTTTAATGTGCCAAGCAAGTGTTACACGAGTGCCAAATTATTATCTTGACAATTGACTCATCCTCGTAAATGTATTTTAAACCAGGGCACTGTGGCTTCTCTAGGTGCATTCACATTACAAATCTTCGAAGTTTATCTTCTCGAAGACTTCGCGAAGTTTGGCTTGATTGTTCACACTGGAGTAAAACTTCGAGAAGATTTACTTCTCGCAAAACTTCTCGAAGATTTGGAACGCACTGCGCATGTGGAACAATCAAAATGTACAGAGATTTTGCTCCATAGATTGATTAGGAATTCTGTTTCCGCGATGCTCCAATGTCCTTTATACCAAGCTCACTCAATATCCAAGCTACATGGTATACTCAAGTCATTACGTATTCAACTCCATGTTTATATTGCGCATTAATTATGTCCCCACATCACACCGGAAATGTGCTAAGGCTCACGGGATATAACTTCCCGAAGTTTGTGTTCACACTCGAAATGTCGCGGGAAGTTTCTTGGGTTTCTCGATGTTCGGGAAATTTCCTTCAAAGTTGTGGGAAGTTTCGCAGAAAGTTTCGCGGGAAGTTTGTGTTCACATTACCAAACTTCGCAAAGTTAATCTTCGGGAAGTGAAACTTCGCGAAGTTTGCTGTAAGTGTGAATGCACCTTCTTTCAAATCAAAATCACACATAATCCCTTAATTATTAGGATTAGAAGGATAAGTGAAGATTAAAAGGATTAGAGCTTGATTGACCAGTTCAGTA
>JZLH01S0263470.1:32543-44274 GCA_001188425.1 Eucidaris tribuloides | reverse complement strand
TACAATGGTCTGATTAATTGGGACATTCATAATGCAGTCTTACACCACTGTACCTATTCATGTTTAAATACACCTGTATTGTGGCTACATACTACAGGGGATAATCAGCCTGCCAGGGGGCCCCAGTGATGACTGAAATCGCTATTGAAAGCAGCAGTGGAATTTTGAACTTTGGGCTTGACCACATTGTTAATTTCCGGGGAATCAAGATTCTTATGGTGTAGATTACACTCAGAACAATGGTTCTCAGTTTCTATAACCTTCTGCAAGTGTGAGAAAGAAAAAAATGCTTGCTTTGAGAAGTGACTGGCTGCGGTGATGACATTGTTAGGTCTTGATTTATTACTTTGATACCCTGTGTGTTGTCGGTAAGATAAAATCTGTCGATATATCGTCTTTCAGTCAAAATACTGTTATCTCGACAAGCTTTCCGACAGAAGGCCTGTCGACGACGCTACTAGTCAGAGGTGATGACTATCAGATATAACGTCACTGGGCTGTTAAAACCTCGTATCTCAAAAAGAAAGTTTTTAGGAGATTGAAAAAAATATTCTCATTTCAACAAATTTATGTGCATAGGCTATGTTATTTGAACTTAAGACTATGTTGGATAATCAATCATGTTTTGAGATATTCAGTTCATTTGGTTATTGGAAGATGAATTATGCCTTAATTTTCATATTTAACAAAGAATGTCATTTTCACCGAAATTTGAGATATGAGGTTTTATCAGCCCAGCGACAATATGTATAACTATATAATATAAATAATTTCAACTATTTAGCTTGATGAGCACATTTTGGCGAAGCAGGAAATCAATGTTTAAACTCTTTCCATTTCATGTCATTTGTATATGAAGAATACAATTGATTTCATGTGATGAAGAATGGCCAATGCACAAGTCACTAGACACAGACCTAGGAAAGACAATAAGTGTACCCAAATTAAGTACAGAGAGACAGTTATTTGTTTTATATACTTCAGCACATTTGATTTCAGTAATAAACCAATAAAGCACATCAAGCCGCGAGCGTCAATCATACTCACTCTGTAAAGGGACATTGCTATCACAAGAATGGCAGTGGTATGGCGTAAACATTGCACCTGGAGTGACAAAAAATGAAATACTGATTTATATTACTGACTAGAAAGTTTGGATACCAATTAATTTCTAGAACAATAAGTTAATTTCTTAGTCTCATCTTAAGACTATCAAGTATTCATAGTAATTATGAGGAAGAAAATTATCATCAAGCTGCTAACTACTATAAAATTATTAATATCTTGCATAACAAAAATAGATTTGGAGGTTTGAATATTTTCCTTATTTTTACAATTGCTGCCAACCCTCAAACCTCAGAAATAGGGACAAAAATGGGGTGAAAATATGAAAAATAGGAACATTCCTAAAGATCCTATACATTACTGTAGACAGATATTTGCAAAAACAGGGACACAATCTGAAACATGGGTAAAAAGTGTTTTTTCTTTTGTCAAAAATAGGGACTGTCCCTGGAAAATAGGAACAGTTGGCAGGTATGCAATTGGTAGGTGGATTGAGAAAAGTAGTTCATTTAGTTCATGACTTCAAGAAATGTCCTCACAGATTTTCATTTTTTAAAGCACTTGATGATCATTTTGAAGTACAATTTTTTTCCAGACCTTCATTTAAGACCTTATCAGTGAAATTTATAGCACGCGTGATTCGGTAGCTCAGGTTTCTTAAACTAGGAACATTGTTAAATTATGCTTTTAAATTACTTATCTTTGCATAAAGGGCACAATAGGTGCAGTGTGACTAAATATGGTTTATGACGGTTTTATTCTGCTTTTACGTGCATTTCCCATTGACTGAGACAAGATATGTCGTGACTAGCTTTAAGGTTCTAGACATACAACACAAGCTACTCACAATGGTCTCTGAATTGCATCTCAGTTTGCCTAGCAACCATCGCCATAGCGATTCATTGCTGATGCCAAGAGCTGCCAGCACACACATCTGGGGGGCCCAGACGTAGGACATCCTGCGGACAGCGAGGGCCATCAGACCAAAGGGGACGGTCTGGAGGGCGTGGTAGGCTAGGTCAGGTCGTCTCAACATCAGGTTATGATTGGCTTTCTGGCTGGAGGGTGATGGTGGGGGTGAGGAGGAGGAGGAGGAGGATGGGTGATGGAGGTCATCATCCTTTTTGCTCGCTGAAACTTGCGACTCAAACCTGTAGTTTCAGATCATGAAAATAAGGGTAATGTTAACTCTTTATCTGCCACACAATTTGCACTGATAAATTATAAAATTAAAACACATTTTCTACCCTACCCCCCCCAAAAAAAGTTAAAGTAAGTTTACATGAAACATGTACTGTGTAAATATGTACTGTATTTTGGTGAAAGAGGATGCACACAACTGACGTATTAGTACTGAAATACAATGTATTCTGACCTGTGGCTGGTAGCTGGGCGATATGACAATTACAAATTATGTCAGTTTAAACATCAATGTCAACTCAATTCAACATTGAATGATTAGGGTATGTCAACCTAGGAGGACAGTGGTGATTTAAGAGTTAATGACATGAAAAATAACATCAAACCTGAGTTATTCACTGTACTCATTCATCTCCTTAAAGCCCAAAGGTCATATCACACCAATAACTGATTCTGAATGTTTTTTGTTTTTTAAATTAATTAATGAAATATGGGGGGGGGGGGGACCCCCAAGATTTTCGACTATATTTTACATTGTAACATTCAAAGGGTTAATACGGTGTTAAGGTTATATGAGTTATACCTCATCAGAAAGAGCAGACTCTGCTCTGTTTTGGGGAAATTCTGTTTTTGAGAAATTACTTAAAATTAAAATGTTGGAGGGACCCGTACAAGTTTAAACTATAATAATAAAGCACCAGTGGCCCAAAATTTTTCCACATTGTATACTGCAAAAATTCAAAACCTGCAAGTCACATAATAGATGCAGAACTCAATTGACAGATGAGGAACAACCTTTTACTGGAAATATTCTGAATTCATGAGAAGCATATGGGAAGAGGATGAGAGGACTGGTGGTGGGAAAGAAGAAGGGACGACTGAGAAGAAGGTAGCATGACTGCATGAACGGGAACTTGAAAGCAGCTGGGAAGGGAAAGGAGGAAGCCCTAAATAGAAGAGAATGGAGATGGTATATCAGCACTGGTGACCCCACCTAGTGGGAATAAATCCAGAAGAAGATGAAGATTATGGAATATTCCTACCGGGTAAAGAATTCTTGAGCTGTACTTGTACGTACCTCCAGTTTTGGAAAACAGCAACCACCATGACTGAGAGGAGGCCAAAGACCACGGCAATGTATATGGGGAAGAGAAGGGATGAGGTCAGTCGCTTGAAGGCGTCCATGGGCAGGAAGGCAAAGGCACTGTGACACTTGTACAGAAGGACATCAAAATCTCTATGAGACCAAATACAGAGAGAGAGATCACCTGATATGAAAAGTGAAATGGTACCCATATGGTCATACATGAGTTAATAAACTGTATATGACATACATTCTGCATGCATATATTTTCGCAATTTTGCTCCTGAGAGTTTACTTTCACAATTTTATTGAAACGTGTTGCAGTTAGTATATATATATATATATCACGAAGTGATTTCTTTTTGTGGAACCTTTAGTCACAAAACTTGCAAAAAATAAAACCACCATGAAATATTATTGCCCCCCCCCCAAAAAAAAAGCAACTTCAGATAAGTCTTTTGGTAATAAGAAGCTTTATGTTACCATTTTAATCCACATTAAACAGGTTCCTTCCACAGGTCCCTTCCACAGGTTCCTTTAATCCGCTAGTTTCTTTGATGTTTTTTGTTTCTTTGTTCCCTCCTTCAGGTTCCTTTATTCCGCCAGCTTCTTTGATGTTTTGGGTTTCTGACCCAGTTGTGTTTGATTGACACTTGTTGTTTCGTCCTTTGTTGTTTGAGTGACATCGTATTGTTTCTCGTTGCTGTTATATATACCAGGGTTTTCTCGCTCTTCCCTCATTCTCCTGACGACGGCCAGAGCATTCTGACCGGAACGTGGAGTTTTCCAACGTACATGGTTGTACCGAAAGCCTCTTATCAAATTTTCAAATATTGTTGTTTTACTTTTAACATGTGAAAAGGAATACTAATTCCTAGTTGTACTGGCATTTTCATACCATATTATGTTGTGTTATTATGTGCACAAACCTTGCATGTGCCAATCCAAATTTGGCAGTGATGAACTTGAAAATATGCTGATCAGCATCTAGTCCAATCAGAATCTGGGAAAAAAAATTGCAAACACCAATTAGAGATTGGGATGTAAGAATGCATTAACACAAGATGTAAATCAGATAATCAAGTCATTATTACACTATGGAAGGTCCAATTAATCATGTCATGATTTGGTATCTGTTAATATTTATTCATCAGATCTGAAGTTTCACCATGTATGTCTTTGCATATTAAAGCACAAGTATAGTTTTAGTCGATCAGACAAATTTTTTGTCAATCTTTCACAAAGTATTTTATTGTCACCCTTGACATAAAAAAAACATTCATCAAACCCGACTGAAAATTGTTTATAGCTATAAATTATGATGTTTAGATTACAAGAGACCATCTAGTGGTACATGAATGTACTTACCTATGGGAAATGTCAGGGTCCCCCCCCCCCGACATTTTATATTTTGTGTTATTTCTAAAAAAAAAAAAAATAGGGAGAGATACAGAGCGAGCAATTTTCAGGGTTTTGATTAATCATACAGGTGTATCTAAAAACATAAATGCAAAGAATATAATTTGTTACCATTTACCAAAACTTACAATGTACCTTGGCTTTAAGGATATGATTGACATTATATACGCAACATATCTCATACTGTGTATGTTTACAAAAGTTGCAAAATTAGTGTTTTCATGCAGTAACATACAATAAACACTTACAGGAAGAAAAGGGAGCCATGACACAAGATTAATTACATGTACATGTACTTAAAAGGTACTTTCTTCATAATTCTTCAGGTGAAATGTTACAATTACATTATTGGAAAAAACACCACTTTGTTATAAAAACACCACTTTTGTTATCCGAATGCCATCAACTGACACTGACAATGCTGGAATTTATCATCATTCACATAATATCATTATATGGAATTAAAGGTTAGTGACATCATTGGGAACACTTGAAAATGCCTCAAGAACCAAATGAGTTGAAATATACACTGGCTGTTCACTAGCAGATGTGGATCTCCCACCTGGGAGGATTTGTCTGTAATTTGTTTACTTAATGAGAATGTATTTTTTTATATTGATTTATGTTTTGTACAGTTTGTGTGTGTTTTCCATTTTATATATTGTATATTTTTATTTGTGGACCCCTTTGCAAATCAGTCTGCGTACTGAAAGGGCCATCCACCCTATGAGAGGAAACAATAAATAAATAAATAAATAAATAAATCAAGCATAAACATAGGAGTATCTTATTCTTTGCCGGGTAGGATAAAAATAAGCCCCATAGAGAGCCACACAGCAGGTTTCCATGCTACTAGTGATATTGACATTGTTTGTTTTAGAATGAGTGAACGTTTGACTACAAGATTTTCACAGGAGAAGCCTTGCACAGTTTACTTGATTCTAGAGTAGTATCAGCCCAAGTTGAGGACTACCCCCAATCATGTCATTTACCTTTAAGGGTTTGTGAGGGGCAGTGATATTTTTCATCATCACCCTCATAAGCTGTCAGTACGTGAGAGACTTACATGTCAGGTCTGGTTGATTGATCAAGTAGTCTTTGATCTTACGGATCATTACCCCATTGATGAGCTATGAAAGCTCAAAAGAACAGAAGGATAGACGACTAAAGTTTCACTGGCAGAGTTATGAATTCAGATGAAACAACCTTGAACTTCTTAATATCTTGGAACTATCACTAGCACTGTCATAATGTGCAGACAAGTAATAAAGCTTTGAAACTAATAATTGCATCACTTGCAACTTTAAACTGATAACACTGAAAATGTTTCATCAGAAAGTGAAGACAAAAGTCATTGCTACAGCAATCAATCAACACAAAATGTGACTGAATATGATTTATGACACTGTGAATGATTAAATAGATAAAAAATTAATTAATGTGTTGGCTACGGGAACCGGATCTGCCCTGTGTTAACTCTATGGGATTTTCAGAATCATGGAGGGAACGGGTTAATTTATAAAATATTATAAATGAATTAAATAAATAAATGAATAAAATGAATAAATGAATAAATAAATACACCAATAAAATAAAATAAACAAATAAAAGTACATAAATTTACATTATATACATGTATCATAATTACTTTAAAGCCACTGGCTAACATTTACCACAGTTAAAAAAATGTGAGCTAATAATCCTCCATGCTCCAAGTGTCTTTCGTAAGGTTTAAAGGTATTGGCTAACATTTACCACAGTTAAAAAAATCTGAGCCGCATGATTCCCCATGCTACCAGTGTCTTTGATGAGGTCTAAAAATGAAGCCCTGAAAAAATTGTATTTAAAAATAATTATTTAGTACTTTAAAAAAGTGAAAATCGTAAGTTGACCAGATTCACTTGCCTATTTCCTCCCATAGACTTTATACTGTGTGTACACCTATGTTAATAAAACTCGCCCTGAGTTTTATTGTTTATTCATGTATAACTTGCCATTGGCAGTGTAACTTTCCAAACTTTTGTATTCTGGGGTGTTTATTTGTCCATTTGAACACTACTATGTAGCTCAGATATCAAAGTTTGACAATTTTTTAAATTGAAGCCCCACAATGTTAGCCTATCACTTTAAAAATAAAGCCCTGAAAAAATTGTATTTCAAAATGATTATTTAGAGCTTTAAAAAGTGAAAATTGTACGTTGACCGGATTCACCTGCCCATTTCCTCCCATAGACTTACTGTGTGTGGATCTAGGCTATTTTTTACCTGGTGTATCACCCGAGTACTAATTGTTTATTCATTCATATCTTTCCAGTGGCAGCATAAATTTCCAAACTTTTGTATTCTAGGGTGTTTACTTGTCCATTCAAGCACTACAATGTAGCTCAAATAGCAAAGCTTGACAATTTTTTAATTTGAAGTTCCACAATGTTAGCCTATTACTTTAAAGGCCTTGTGCAAGTTCTACATCAGGTCACATCACTCTAAGTTGTATACTCATCATGGAAGTTTAATGTATTTGTTCAATACATGTAACCTCCAATGGTTCAATAGTGTCCACAGGGAGCTCAGAGTAGGTACACTGAATTTAGCAGTAATTACACCTTGTTGGCCTTGTAAATACAAAAAAAAAAATGCCTATAAAATGAGAAAGTACAATACTTGGCGGAACAGATGACTCAAATATCATTTGACAAGACATACTTGCAAAGGTTCAAAAAAGAACATCTGTGTATACTTTTTTCAGATATTTTTGTCATTGCCAGTAGTTTTATTCTCAATTTAATTTCAAAGTCTTTAATATGAAGACGAAGTATAGTTTTCAGATGTCTAAACATGGACAGGAAAGGTAAAACACAGGGGATAGATGCTGCCATAAAATTTGTCCCTTATGACACTAAACTACTGTATACGAAGCACACTATGACAATATACAATATATACGTCAAAGGTATTTAGGCATTATACTAATTGGTCTACTAATTATTCATTTCCTGAGAATTTCATAAGTGCATACACCAGCAAAAATGTAACAGGGAAAATTGAATGAAATGTGTATCTACACCAGCAATTGTGTTACTGTCACCGCATTCACATCAGGTCCCGTTTATCGGGGAAAGTCCCGATAAGTGGAACTTTCCCCATGAAATCTGTAATGTGAATGCTCACTGCACTTCTCCATCTGCCCCCGCGAAACATGGTGGGTTCGGGACCTCACATCAGGTCCCATTTATCGGGGAAAGTCCCGATAAGTGGAACTTTCCCCGTGAAATCTGTAATGTGAACGCTCACTGGACTTCTCTCCCGCGAAACAGAGCGACCTTGGGCAAGTGATTGATGTCGCACAGCTGTTTTCGTCATAAATGCGCATGCGTGAAAGCATAGCCAAAATCAATCATACCGTGATTTGTCCCCGTGTAGCGGGGACACTCGAATGTAATGTGAACGGTCGGTCGTAAGGCATCGCAAACTGCCCCCGATAAGCGGGACTCAGATGTGAATGCGGGGTGTGTAGCACAGTTTTACTTCTCTGAGATGTGGAAAAATGTTTCCATTGCGGTACATTTTTCTTGAGAAAAATCCCCAGGAGATAATTTGGAAATAGCACAAAGATTTGTTTTATTAACAACCCAAACTGCCTTCTTAATCACTTGAACAACAGATGTCCCTAACTTATAATAAATATAAAATACAAATGATAATAAATATACATCATTAAACTCTGAAAAGCAATACAATCAGCAAATGGCCAAAACTGCATTTTGCCTTCAAAATGGGTACAACTACAGTATTTTGACAACCAAAATGTCAAAAATATGTAATCTAACTGACCTTTGACCTTAAAACAAGACTTGGGGGTTTTCAGGTGTTTCACCCTGACCCGTCCTATATATTCACTGACCACCGCGTGGAATATCTGTTTGAGATTAGCCCCTTATTGGGCTTAATCCCCTAAGGGGATTATCTACTAAGGTAAAGCTGCTTTTGACTCAGAGATTTATTGCAACACAAAGCTCTCTGGTCTGATTAAACTTGAATGATTCCGATAAAATTTATGGGGCACCTTATTGCATGACACAAAGCAGGAGCTATGGTCCAGTTCAAATGTAATTTGACGTTTGTGATTTGACTAAGAGGATAAGTTTTTTATTTGAAAAATAATATTGCACATACTTCATGGCAATTTTCATCTCTAACTACTAACCTGAGGTAAGAACTATGTGTGTAATAATGAGACTTACGTTAGATGTATCTTATTTTTTATTACTTTGAATACTAAACATTAGCATTGAGATTAAAAGTTTGTGTAGATTTTGCTCTTGTTCTGAAAAAAAAAAATGAATTGTTGTTTAAATACAGTTTATTTTTTACCATAATATTATGCTCACCTTGAATTTCAAATTAAGTTTGCCATTTTTATTTCTTTGACCTGTAATACTTCTCAATCATCATGTTTTTTTGTTTAAAGAAGTGTTTTTTTCCCCAAAACGTGCCAACTTACATTTATCTGTTCTTGTTGCCATTGCTACAAGCAACCTTTAAAGACGGTGTGTAGTTTTGGTACACATGTTGAAAATGAAATTGTCTCCTATTGAGTTTTTACATCTAGAGTTTCATTATCAATTAATGTCTAGAAAATCACATACTCTGAAATGCTGACACTTTTCAGAAAATAATTAAACAGAGAAAGGTAGGAGGGGGGTGGGGAGGTGTCTCTCTTTTTATATTGTAATATGTACATAGTGGTATCCACTCACTTATGATTTATAATAACATCACAATATGTCATTCTGAAATATTTTGGTAGATTTGACGTTGTTTTATTATGTCAAGCATGATAATACATACTAAATGAAAGATTGATGAAAAATCTAACATTCTAATACCCTTGTTACATTTATAGGCACAGACTCTTGACAGACTTTTGACACTATAGACAAAATTTAACAGCAATTTAAGCCAAGAATTATTTGGTGCATCCCTGCATGAAGCACAAATTGTTAAGCACTGTACAGTGAGATTGACGTGGGTTTGAACCCAATAACTAACTTACCTTGATGGCAAAATTGATGACAAACATTGCAGCGAAAACAAATATGAGCCTGGAGAGGAGCCTGAGCAACTGTCCCACAATACTGGTCACCACTGCCCGACCAGTCTGAAGTATACATGGAACAAAAATATAAGATTACAATAACTTGGTGTCATAAGGCTGCTATATAAAAATGAAATAAATATTATCTTCACCACCTCCTTCATTATCATCATCATCATCATCAGTTATATCATCACAATCATGATCATCCTCACTGTCATCATCACCATAACCATCATAATCACCAAATCATCATTTTCATCACCATCACCATTACCACCATCATCATTATAATTACAATCATGATCATGATAATTATCATATCATCATCAATACAAATATAACCATTCCATAATTAATTTCTTCAATGTCTTACATGTTTACCTCAATCATTCGACAAAACTTGTTGCAAACTATTATTTCAGCATACAGTAAACTATCAACATGTCACTCATCCAAATTCAGGATATGACTATTTTTTATCATCATTGTTCCATATGATATGTCTCAATACCATAATGACCACATATTCTCTTTGTTCAACCATAACAACTCTTGTGCCAAGGTCACATTACTTATATGCAGTCTATCAAATAAGAGTGATTCATAATAGGCATACCATTTAATTGGTATAACCACAGGGAACAATAGTCAGCACAAACTTAAAAGATTGGATTTTGCTGATGTCAATAGTTCAAGGTCTGAAAGAAAACACAATGATCAGGAACTTTTAATTATATGCATTCCTGCACAACTTTATCAAACTCAGTTCATAGTAAAGTTTTTAATTTGGAACCATAGCAATAAAAAAAAACACATAAAAAACGCTACCTGTATAAAAGAAGGACATGTCTGTGAAATCTGAAGATCACAATTATCTAGAATTTGAAAAATGCACCAAACAGAAATGGTCATTAGACCCATGGTTAGACTCTGTGCGAAACTCACTAAACTAAGTCACTTCCATAGCATTACTGCAGCATTCATTTATCTATTATTGAATACACAGTGAATTGTAAATACATTTCACACAACATACATGATTTTGTTGTTGTTTTTTGTGTGTACATAATGTTTTTCGAGGCCTCCATCATTATCAAGCTTTCAAGCTTATGGTGGGGTCTCTGCATTTCTCTTTATTTACGTAAGAAATTAATATGTTTTCTTCCTAATGAAATTCTTTCTGTACTCCAATTATGTTTGTAGTCACGAAAACATTCTTGATTTGTAAATTGTTATATTGTTATATTTGAGAAATGCAAATAAACTGAACTGAACTAAACACCCCCATGCACTCTAGAGTCTGAAAATAGACTAGGAGACAAGAATTTTACTCAAAGTCTAACTGTCACTATAACTTCACTAAAACTGAGTTTCCAGGTCCTATACTTTGCTCATAATTCTTGTAGGTAGTATTTTCTTCTTTTTATCAGTGTATTTACGCAATATTGATATTTAGGCGTGAAATGGAGATGCCCTGAAATTCAGGGGTACCTGGAGTTTGAAATCTGCCAGAGCTGATATGATGAAACTGACAGCCAGCGATCCTAGTAACATCTTGTTGAAGAACTGCAGGCAACATACCACCAGAATGGAGAACAGCTGAATCCCAAAGATATTCACAACCTTTCAAAAATATCAAAAGGAGATCACAAAAATGACAGTATCACATTTCAATTAATATTTTTCACTGAAAAGGTTAGATTTTTGTGAAAAAGACAATGCAGGTGATGTGAATATTGTACTACAAGTTTATAAAGTTCATTAACAAATTTCTCTCTAGTTTACAAGAATGATGTTCATTTTTTAGCCTATTGTTTCATTTGCATAAATTGCATTATTTCCATATCTCATATTTAAGTTTAACAAAACTGCAGCCCACAAAACTACAAGTTACAGTAGACATGTAAATCATTATAATATTCTAT
>JZLH01S0263441.1:0-11303 GCA_001188425.1 Eucidaris tribuloides | reverse complement strand
TGAATTTTCCGGAGATTGTCCCCATTTTCGTGCCAATAATGACATAAATAATGACATCAGGATATGGTTTACCACGGAAGAGGACAAATGTTTGTCAGACATTAACAATTAAAACAATATTAAGCCGTTTTGAGAGTATGGAGCTGACACACTATCTATGAACGTTATGCGTTATCGCAGTCCGTCGCGTGAGCTGCGTGTAGCGTATACCCGGGTGCACGTCGGCAAGTCCCCCATTCACTCGTGTACACACGCAAAGCTCAGCTGAGAGAAACGAGATCGAGCGCTCATTGGCTGTTCCTCTCGCGACGTCACGCTGCCCGACTCGCTTCACTGCTCGCTTCACCGCTCGCTGTATCGATATCCGTAGTGCGATCGCGACCTGACTGGGGGGGTCGACCGGATACGGAAGCTAAGAAAGATGCACGCACGCACGGTTTTCTGACCTTCGTAACCTCTGCCTGGTTGCTAGGCGATACTCGGGTCAGGCGATGAGCCTGGAATTCTCGGATCTAAAAATAGTGCGACTGCGAGGTCACTTCGCTTCGCATCTGCTTGAGCTGCGTGCACAATGCTTTTAATACTATACTGTGTACATGTTGTACGTGTATAGCCGCGGCCGCGCTATTGACTGCTTGATGCATGTATGCAGGCATGTTGCTTGGCTTAGATTGGTTGGCCTGGCGCTGTATATGGCTGTTTTCTATCGCATTGTACGAGTCGAAATCTATCATCGCAATTATGATTGACTACATTTTATAATACATTTTATTTCTCTGTATGATTATTGAACAGTATTTTATAAGTGCATGGAATTAATCAAATTTATTTGCACATTGATGCAAGCTTTTTCTCTTTTTTTTTCTTTTTAGGCTATATCATTCTTTTTTTTTTAATATCTTTTTTCCAAATTTCGCCGTTTGTCAATTGTCTTAAGTTGTACAAAAGTTTGTTTAACTCCCCAGTTTGTTGTCCTCGGACACTTTTAATGATCATAATGTATATTCATGTTCAATGTATTGTAAATACTGTGACTTATTTATAAGTTGGTAGGTCTTACAATAGGCCTACAGAGTACATACTTACATGCATGCAGGTCAAATTTCTTATTTATCGTATGTATTCTCATGTTAATTGTTGAATCTGTAAGTTATATTGTTATCTGATTTGATACATACTAGTAATTGTTATTGTTTGAAATTATGTTGTTATCTGGTATATTTGATACATAATTGTTATTGTTTTTGTTGCATGTTTATAAACATAGATATTGTTGTTAAACAATACATTCAATCTCAAACTACATGAATGATGTGCTTGCCGCCTTAATTTAGCTTTAAAATAAATAAAGAAGAGATAATCCACGATCATGATTACTGTAGCCTGACTTAGCTTGAATTATAAATCATGAAAAGTTAGTGTACGTGCTGTAAAACAAACATGGCTTTAGCTTTTAGCAGTTTCTGATCATCCGATCCACCAGTCCATATAACTTAACTGTGTTCTAGACCAATTAATGTTTTGTTCATAGCTGATATAGCCCCGATCAAGTTGAGGTGTGGGTTTTAAAAACTGTTATGATAGAACAATGCCACTATCGGCCTCAGAATTATCATGCAATGTAGGCCTACTTACTGGTTTTTAGTCACACTTGTGTAAAAGTCTATGTCGTTTTATATCTCATGAAATAAAATTGACTGAGAGATCACAGTAGATTGGCAAATCCATTTGTCGGGCCATGATTGATAATTGTTATTATTGCATGATCTTCTATAATTAGAAACATCCGACCAGTCAACCCTGCAAATATTATGAAACGTAATAGATGGGATTCACGAGCAAGAGTGACACAAGTTTCTAAATTTCAGCTACGTAGAATTTGTATTACTTGTAAAAATAAATGCACTGGCATCTGCAAAAAATCATAATCATCTTTGAGTAATTCATTGAAATGTGTCATCTATTCTTTTGAGTGTGAAATATCTATCATTATTCGTATGTACGGAATAATTCTAACATCACAAAACACAAAATGAAAAGTGACGAGCTATATGTAATCGGTCATTCTTTCGAGACATATCTAAAGAAGCGGGATGGCGGGATTAACACGCATTACCCCTAAAATACATGCATTTAATAGGCATGAACTTCGAACTGTTCGATGTTCTCAGCATTTTGAGACGAATTAGAAGCAATCATTTAATTCACTGAAATTTTAGATCACGCATGCATGCGTGTTTCTGAAGAAAAATACTGAATCACTTCAGTAATTATAAAGTTTAATCGCTCCAATGAGCTGTTGAATCAATAAAATCTGCATCAGGCCTGGAGCTGGATGGTTGATTCAAGCAACAGAAATTAGAAACATTCTTCATCAGACGTCTTTTTTGTAAACAATGGTAGGCGACAACCATCCATACGCAAATGGAAAAGTTCACCAGTCACCGATTTGAACTTGAATCGCATAATTTTACCGTATATCTGGCTGTAATAATGCAAATAAATATAGCTCCAATAATGCGGTTTCAGCCCTTTTCAAATTTGTATGTCGAGGGCAATCATAAAAATGCGTACATAATAATGGGCGTATGAAATAATAAAAATATCCTAAAAGATGGGTTGACCGTTAATACTGTTTCATAGACATAATTATGACTTTTATTGCAGTTACCGACTAGTTCTGCCAGGGGGGGGGGCGAGGGGCACTGTCATTACAGGTGACATGCGCGATGTTGGCTTCAAAATAAACGTCTGGTTTATCTCGGTACCCTAACACCATTGTGATTCAATCTGAAAGTCCTTTTCCTGATTTGGCGAATTGATACCCCGATTACGGACGTAAATCGGCCGACCGTGAAAACACCTTTTTTTTTATTTTTCCACACGTTGCTATGGTGTACACCTTCGTTCGACACGTCGCCCCCCCCCCCCCGGGCCCGGAAGTCATGAAAACTTTATCGTACTGAGACCATCCTTCATAACGAAAGGGTGTACGAGTGGAACGAACGTTTAATAAAAGAGTAACTGCTAAAAATCAGAGTCGTTCGTCGGACAACAATTAACCGATAATTATATTATAATATCTGATATTATTCTTGCTTATATAGTTCGACCAATGTTCATGAACTCAAATTTAAACTTCTATAGGCAAAAAGAGCTAAGAGTCAGTCTGAGTTTTTAGCCATTTTCCCTCGTTTTTTATAGTGAAATCCCGATTAAATGATGGGCCGGCACGAGGCGTGTGTGTGTGTGTGTGTGTGTGTGTGTGTGTGTGTGTGTTTGTGTGTGTAGGCCTATGTGTGTGCGGTGTGCGTGTGTGTGTGTGCGTGTGCGCCCGTGTGTGTGTGTGTGTGTGTGCGTGCGTGCGTGTGTGTGTGCGTGTGTGTGTGTGTGTGTGCGCGCGCGCGCGCGTGTGTGTGTGTGTGTGTGTGTGTGTGTGTGTGTTGCCCTCTTCCTCCTCGATCAATCTTGCTTTCAAGAAATCCCCAAGCGCAACACGTCAGATAAATTAAGATAAGCCTCCTTAACCACATAAACCTAAAAACCTGAGCGCAGCATAAAGGCTGCATTGTTTATCCAGATTTTGTTCCAGATTTTGTTTATACACGAGGGAGAGTAATAAAGACGGTCACGTTCAAGCTATTGCTCACACCATATACAGTCAGTAATTCTCTTAAATTTCCAAATAATATGGCTGGGGCTGACCAGTATGCGGACTTTGACTACATACCACTCAAAATTGCGAAAGACAACAAGAGAAAAGTCACTAGAAAACGGACTAATTTAGAAATGAAAATGGGAGAAAATTATCCCCCCGAGGGACACTCATCCGTGATGTGTTCAAATGCTGAGCAACCAAATCAATACCGCATCTTATCCTTTGGAGGTGTCAGGAGGATGGATGAAAGCACATGGGAGCAAACCGGATCGGCCATCACAGAGCTTTTCATCATGGCAGATGATGAAGATGTGTCAATTTCTTCTTCAACAGTTTGCAAGACCAAAGGTACAACTTATTTCAAATGCACTTTGAATGAAATGTTATAAGTTGCATATTACTATTTTTGAAGTTCGGAAATTCTAATTAATCACTAATCATGCGCGATATGCGCTCAACACGCAACACCGCGCGTGACCTGCTTTTCCAGCTGCATGTATACTGTGCGTTACTCCGGAATTTTTAATTACTTATCAAAAACAAAAAAGGATCTGCGAATCTTGCGAAATCAATCGTAACTTGATTTCACCAACGACAAACATTTATGGTTCATGTGAAATTTCCACGTGGGGTGTAAAACAATGAATAATTTTCACTTGCGAAAACGGGGCCTTGAACAGTTTAAATCATCGAATGTACTTGTGATACAAAGCTGAGATTAATCAATATTACGTGATGATCATCTTGTCTACGCATCCCTTTTGTACAGTAGCCATGCCCGGCTGCCCATATACATTATATTATGTCATTACTTATGACCAAAATAAGATTATCTGCCGTGTGTACCGGTCACACTTTCGTCGGCAGGTAACCTGTATATATTACAGTAAAGTGATTGGTTGTCAATAACATTTTTTTTTTCAATTTACTTAGTGTCATTTTACTCGTCACAAGATGTATTACTTTACTAATTACTCTGATGAAGAACAAATATTGAAGATACTGTTAATATTAATAATGGTGAAATTTGATTTACAGGTGGTTCTCTCCCACCATTACACGGGAGTGCAATGATCGATCTTGGTGCAAGATATATGTTATGGGGTGGATTAGACGTCATTCAATATCGTTGCCGAGATGACCTCCTCATCCTCGAGGAACTGCCACGCCAGAGACGAGGAGCATCAATCCCTTACTTCCAGGTGACCTATGTGCAAACTCTTGCCTCCAAGACCCCGTCGAGGAAGGGATATGACCTACCGCATCAGACAGGGCCAGTGCCATCAGGTGAGTTTAATACGTGTGCCCACTTTGGGGTAGTCAGACCTGGGGGGGGGGGGGTTATGATCCCATTGTTCAGTAGCTCACACACACACACACACACAACACATACAAATTATGGTAAGATCAGATTCAGTTCCGTACTATACTAAAACAAATGTCAAGTGTATGCTGTAAACACACAAACACAGGCACAGACACAACACACAGACACACCAGACACACACAGACCAGGGAGGTGAGAGAGACACACATAGGCTCAGACACACAGACACATCACACACAAAAAACACACCACACACACATACAGACACACACACACACACACACACACACACACACACACACACACACACACACACACACACACACACACACACACACACACACACACACACACACACACACGCAGACACTCCCTCCCTCTCACCCTCATGATCTTTCAAAACTTTCTACAAATCAAGCTTGTGTTATACTACACATACAGTACTTATATAACACAATAAACATCTGAAGTCTTGTTTTAAATTTATTGCATTTGTCATGCAATGCAGGCTTCGAAAAGACCCTGCAAAACGATGGAAAAAATGTCAAAAAGATTGAGTATTGTGGCAGCTAGGATATGCTGGATAATGAATATACAGTTACATTTCATAACATAACTAACTTAAATATATACATACAGTACATTACTTGTTAAAACTTTCAAAACTGTCAACTTGCTCAGTAAAGCTTCCAGCCCATACACAGCACAAGAAGAATGTAACTCTAGACAAGGTGTAGATTTCTGGGTACATGTCATGAAAACCATTCACAATTATATTGCCAGTGAGTAAGAAATCCTAGTTGCAAAATTATTCAGATTTGGTGTAGATATATATGAGAAGTCCGTTATAAATAAGAAAGCCTAAAACACCCTTAGCTATAAATGAACCATTCGTAGCAAAGATAGCAAAAATTGTCCAACAGCACCGGTGTGAGTTTTTGATATTACACGCTCTGATTAGCAGGTATGTAGTTTTCACAAGCTGATAAACAAAGCAAGAATTTGACAGTACTTTGTGTGCATTTTGTTTGAAGTTTTCAATGCTTATCTTTACAAAATCTGACATTTCAGTCCAAAGGCTTTCATCAGAGGTGACTATCTATATGAATATTTTAAGATTTGCAAATTATGAACACAATCTTTACTGATAACATGGAGTACTTGCAGAACAACATCATTTTTACATCAGCTGCTTCAAACCTGTGAACAGATGGTACATATATTCTGAAAATGTCACTATAGTACGAGAGAGTAGTTAAAAACAACAACCACTTTATTTTTGACAAATCTGCTACACAAATCCAAACTGCTGACAAAGTACTAACACAGAAATCAATATGTGGGACTAGTGTTGACATACACACTGCAGCAACTGAAGTGAATTAGTCCCCCATTACTAGTATAATGCAAATGTAATTTACTCTCATTTGGAAACCAATCAAATGTGAAATTTTGATAAAAGATTTTCCACCCTCAACCAGTATATTCTCTTTAAGTGGAGTTAGCATATTTTGTGATTCATTTGTAAATGAATACAGGGAGGGGCTTCAAATGTTTTACTTCATTGTAAGTGGGATTTTGTTAAAAGTGACTTCATTATAACTATAATCCCCCGTACATTAGAATTGCAGAACATTTCAATGTATACATTTCAACTTCAATTCTGAAACCAAACGACAACAGTCTGATACGGAAAATGTTTCTTTAACATGTTTAAAGTTTATATAAATGTAAATGTAATTTTTTATTTCTCCTACACTACAGGAAGAGCAGGCCACACCATCACCAAGATTCCTGGCACAAACAGAGCTATCCTCTTTGGGGGTATGTCCTTTCAAAAAGAAGGAGAATTGGGCCCTAGATGGTGCAAGTCATGTAAAGATGGCAGGTTTTACTTCCTGGACACAGACACGTATGAGTGGAAACATGTCAAGGTGCCGCTTTTACAACCAAAAGCTTTCCACTCGGCCAACATACTGGTAAAGGACGACGAATACACATTGGCCATTGTAGGTGGTGTTGTGTTTGACGGTAAAGTGGCCTCCCGACGTGAACCAATTAATGAGGTATCAATTCTCACAATGGACAAGGAATTTAAAGACTTCAGTTTAAAGGAAGTCAGGCTTGAAGCAAAGATCCCAGACCTGCCGATTGTGTTCTTATCGTCACATGCCACCACACTACATTGTGACAACATCATAATAAATGGAGGGATACAAACACATTCCAACGCGGTGGAAATGGATATAGCCCCATCTCCTTCAGCAGTTACCTACTCCATCAACCTCAGAAGTAAGGAACTTGATGCATTTCCCCAAACCCTGAAAGCATCCAAACTGTATGCAACGTTTGGGCACACACTCCATAACCTAATGAATGACAACTCACTACTGATTCTAGGTGGTACATCAAAACAAATCTCGCTCCTAACAGATCGAGATTTTGAACCTGAGGAGTGCAAGTACGAACCATGCACGATTGCATCATCAGATGAAAAAGACAATCCAGTATGGGTACAATGTGACCGGGCAAAGTGTAAAAAGTGGTTTCACACATATTGTGCAAAAGTGGTGCAAGTCCCATCTGGTAATTACTACTGTAAAGACTGCAAGTAGAAGTGTGTTGATAATTCAAGGACATTGGTACCATGAAAATTAACTTGTTATATTAAGATCAGAAAAACAAATAAAGAATTGGGACCAGCAAAATTACCTTGTCGTAACAAGCATACTTCATATCCAACCTCTTCATACAGGTACTGAGGTTCCACTGTTGCTTGAAAATGAATTCAGGTACCTTTGACTTTGCATTTTTTTTTTTATCATAATTATTATTTCTGTTCGTAAAACCAAAATGTAATCCCAGGTAACCAGAAACTCCTGAATAATTATCATCTCATTAATGTTGCTAGTGGTCAACCAAAAGACCAGCCACTTTTAAAACAATATATACAAAAAGATAAATTATCTGTTATACAATGTTCAATTGTCTATTAAAACTAAACATCAAAATAATGAAGTTCTGAGATACATGTATGCACATGATTAATGTCATTTGGTATAAATAACAGTGCACTACGATTACAGAAAACACTGATATTTACAACAAACTTTCTTGATATAATAAAGTTATCTTTGTAGACAATGCATACATAGCCATATTCCAAACTTCCTTTGAATTGTGGTACTCTTTATTAAACGCACTGATAGTCTGATACAGTGCACTCTCGTTATGAAGAACTTCTCGGGACCTGTCAAATGTGTTCTTTAAAACAAAATTTCTTTATACCAGGGTTACAATACAATACAAAGGAAATCTAAGATTGGGACCAGAGATTTTACTTGAACTTTGAAATTTTGTTATATCAGTATTCTTTTTAACGAGAGTGCACTGTATATATAATTCACAACAGAGTTACAGGGAGGAGCCACCAACTAACAGGCATAAGTTAAGAAAAGATTTTAGTTCTTGCCAACCAATCAAATTGCCCGTGCACAGGTCTGCAGCTGACCATGCATGACTGATGTATGCACTGTTGCAGAAAACGTGCAAAGACGTAAAATAAACACAAATTAACTACATGTAATTTATATGGCCTTGGTTAAGGAAAAAAACAAATGATATTGTGAGTATTGTGAGAATTATGGTACATGGTGATAAAGACTGCCTAAATAAGGGGTACTGTGTCATACTCAGGCTGTCTTTATCACCATGTACCATAATTCTCACAATATCATTTGTTTTTTTCCTTAACTTATGCCCGTTAGATGCTGGCTCCTTCTCCCTTTAAAGATTGTGTCATTGATTGCACATCAAAAAACATCTACATGAATGAAATCAGCTGAAATCATATCCAATGTGAAGATAAATATAAATAAACACCTCTCATAGAGACTTGGGGTAAATTATTGAGTTTGGGTGAAAATCTGGTCGGTTAAACTTCATCCTTTGTCAAATGACTCTGACGTCTTTTCCAAAAAATCTGAGGCGTCGACGTGCACAGGCCGCGCGTTCCAAAATTGTCCAATTAGCCGTTAGCCGAAGGTCACATGGAGTTTAGCCGTTTAACCAATCAGTGCGCTCCGCTGGTCTTGCGACAGTACACACAACCGCGCTTCGCAATTTGAGCAAAATTTAAACTCACAGAAAGAACAGCATTCTGGTAACATGTCATTATTAGTTTTTCTCATAAAACAACAAATTCATGACGTATGGATCTCCAACTTTCAACACACCATTTGTAAGTACTAAACTACCGTTTGGTATTGATAATGAAGGAAAGTAATGGACTTGCACATCCCTGACACAATCTTTAATACAATGTCCACTGTCTTATATCTTTTATACATCATTCAAAATACACTGCACATAAGAAAAACACATTTCCAAGCAGGAAGTAAAGCCATCAGAGACATACTTGTAGTTGTTTGAAGTTACATGTATGAATAACTAAAGGAACTGTGGGCAATGCTTGGAATACAAGTTTATGAACTTTCATACATGTATTTGTTTTTTTTTTTAAGTCTCATTGTTTTTCAATAAAAAAAAACACTCAGAGCTACAAGTTTTATTGCATTACAGATTCACTGTTGTACTGAATGCTTAAATTTACAGTACTGTACACGTAAAATGACAGTCAAACTAAAATGTCCATGCAGGCTCAAATATTTATCACAGTACATGTCCACTGACATGCAAAGCCCAGAATTATATCATACATGTATACAGCAGACTCTCCTTATACTGTAATAAACTGCTCGGGATCAGGAAATTTATTTTGTCAGAATGATTTTTTTTTTTTTATCTCCGGGTTACAAACAATCACACAGAAAGAAATTTTGACACTTGGGACCAAGAAAATTACTCTGTTATACAAAATTTTGTTATACATGTATTCTCTATAAAGAGAGTGCACTGTATCATGGATTTATTTTGCTAAATGTGATATGTCAATTCTATCAGTTTTGTCATGTGTGCATATCAGAAAATTACTGTCTATAATGAATAAATGTACAACAATATAACAAGATTCATTGTTCATTGTTTGAATGTACCATACACTTTAGGTCCTATTTGTCGATCAGAAACTTTTCGCAAATCTTATCGTGGCCACCCCAGACATAGAAACAACATCAAACCTACGAAAATTCTTATTGTGAAATTAGTGAATAAGAGCATACGGATATAGCGTAGAATGGAATAGACTTTAGGAACCCCCCCCCCCCCCCCACCGCCCCCCCGTTCAGTTCAGGACAAACAATTTCAGCATTGAATATCTTTGATATATCATACACTGGAGGTGCATCTAAAAAAGCATAATTGCAAAAAATGTCATTGTTTACCGCATACCAAACTATACATGGGCTTTAAAGGCAGTGGATCTCATTTGCAAACATCCTTGCAGACCAGGAAAAGATATCCATTCCCTTGTATGCTATTGTTCAAGGGCATGTCTGTGAAATCTGGGGGCAGTTATTACCTAGAATTTGAAAAATGCGAAAGAGAAACAATAGCCGTTTAGTGTAGGTTATATGGCAGGAATTTTTTCCTCGCGAGAAAAAAATTTCACTTTAGAGTCTATCAGTCTAACGATCACTTTAATTCCATTAAACTGAGTTTCTAGCTCCCATATTTTGCTAATGGTTCCAAGATGACAATTTCTTCTAAATGCCATTGTATTTACACAATGTAAATTTTTAAGCACGCAAAAGAGATCCCCTGACTTAAAATATACCAGTTCTTTGATAAAATTTTACAAAAATTGACAAAACACTTGAGACCTCAACACTAAGTGTGTAGAGCAGTATACACCTTCACATCGTCATGCTAACATCAGAACAAATTAACTTAGCTCCCTTCATGCCAACACCACCTTGTTTTCATTTAATGCAATACATGTACATGATTTGTACATGTATACTGAAATAATACTTTTTTCATACATAAACTGATGCAAAACATGAAATTAACAAGTTATCTACTGAATGACAGTAAGTAAACATGTTCATTGTCTCATTCGTGTACATGTACACAAAGCTTGACGAATAACAAAAGTGTTAAGGGAGGAGATTCAGTAGTGGGTTAGAGTCTAAGAAGCTCTTTAAAGAGAATACACAGTACTGGTTGATTACTTGCAGAACAACAACATTTTTACATCAACTGCTTTCAAACCTTCTGTGAACAGATGGTATTCTAAAAATGTCACTACAGTACAGGAGAGAGTAGTTGAAAACAACAGAACACTTCGTTTTGGACATATCTGTTACACAAATCCCCACTAATGACAAAGTACTAACACAGAAATCTATACGTGGGACT
>JZLH01S0263381.1:104382-115701 GCA_001188425.1 Eucidaris tribuloides | reverse complement strand
TTTCACATTAGAATCCTTGCATAGTCTACTTGATAATAGAGAGAACAACCCACAATCATGTCATTTGCCTTTAAAAGAATTTGGGCCTCCGAATTAGGCTTTCTCTTATTTGTTTATTGATTGATTGATTGATTGATTGATTGATTGATTGATTGATTGATTGATTGATTGATTGATTTATGTATTTATTTATTTACTTATGTATGTATGTATGTATGTATGTATGTATGTATGTATGTATGTATGTATGTATGTATGTATGTATGTATTTATGTATTTATGTATTTATGTATTTATTTATTCATTCATTCATTCACTTATCTGCTTAAAATGACGTTCCCCCTTACACAAAATTAGCTTCCTAAAGTGTGGTTGCAAAACGTTGGTGTACTTTGCTATTAAATTGAACAATTATCTCTAAACATTATCTTATTATGATAGTAAACACAGACCATTTTTTTTTGGGGGGGGGTAAATGATATGAATAAATTGTAGGAACTGAATTTTAAATGTGGAAGAATTATGAGAGAATCCGGATTTCAAAAATGAATGATGAATGTACCAACGTAATGAAGCTGAAACAAACGAGCATCCAGAGAAAGTGTCACACATTCAAAAATATGAATAAGCAATATACAACAGAAGACATGAATATAAATTGGCGTTATCCACACATCTGCTGGACTGCCATTTCGTAAATTCTGGCAACCAAACACTCTAAAACAAACTAATAAATCTGAATAGGAATCGTTTCAATCGGGGACTTACGAGATTTCTATTCAAAAGCTGATCAAATTTTGAATAGATTCGTTTCATATTTTACTAGATTGTAATCAATTTGAATAGAATCTATTCAACATTTGATCAAATTTTGAACAGAAATCTCTTTTAAGTCCCCGATTGAAAGAATTCCTATTCAAATTGATAAGTTTGTTTTTAGTGTGAACCACTGGGTTGACAAAAATTCATATCTCAGTTATTGGACGAAAATGAGGTTTTCTGTAATCTTGTATATTAGCTAGGGATCCAAATTCTATATGTCAAGTCTCAAAAAGAAATAATAGAGATAATGTTGTCGGATAAAAAGGCTGCTATTCCATTTGTAACTGTTTTAGACAGGTTTGGTTTACGTGCTCTCCCAGTTATTTGACAATTTTGAGATACGAAGTTTTGTCACCTGAGGTCCTCAGCAATGGTATGGTTCCATGTGGAAATCCCGTACGTTGAACACTGAAAGCTAGCGAGCGAATCGAGAGTTGTCTTTCTTTATCTCGAAATTAGTAACAGTAGTTTCACTTGATCTTTTAAAATTGTAATCAATTCATTTTGCTCAATATCGTGTGATGAAATAATCTGGAAACTTTTAGACAGTATGGCACATACTGAGTTTGGAAGAAATCAACCCATATACATGGACAAAGTAATCATATGTAAAGATGTGACGTGTGTCCTTGCAGGACCTTATAGATCGTCGTGCAACAAATTCGTGGCGATTTGATCAAACGTTTTATATCCAATACACAGATTTGTCGTCGCTGTCACAATCACGAGAACCGCTTGTGAATGATGTCTTATTTGTGGGGGCCAGTTCCGAATCAGACGGACCGTTGTGCCCTGTGCCCCCGATCGACTGGCCGGCTGCACCGATCGAGCGCACGGTAAAAATATCACCCCCTGCCACAAGCCTGACCCGAACAACCGTGTAATCTGACAAAGGTATGGCTTTAACATTCGTCCATTCTGAAATGAGGCGGTATCAGATGCGTTCACATTACACAAGACCGCGGGACATTTGGCCTAGTGGAAAAACCAGACAGGGAAGGGCATTGACTATGGGACGAAGAGTTAAATGAATGAAAGTGAGGGAAAGGGTTTTAGGTGTGTTTTTTTAAAGGTTAGTCACCCAGCATCGTCTGACTTGGAAATTGGCAGTTTTAAAAACATCTTCAGAGCTATATAGTGTCTGACGTCACAGGCGGAATAAGTCTTGTTTTGTGGTCTCATCTTGCGGGCAGAAGGGTCCCAACAGTGACAGGGGTCTAAAATTATCACATCGATTAGATAAGCATGTTCCCTGCCCCGACCCATCCATTCCGCAATTCGGCAGCGTCACTATCAATAAGGTGAACAGATTTCGACACTTTAATACTTCCAATAATATTTTAACATCTTGATGTTATGTTTGAATCCCACTTCCGACCACAGTAGGAGAATATACTGAGGTCTTAAACTTAACACCCACGGTGTTGCCTAAAGTAGAAACAAGAATGGTTTTAATTATTAATACTCTTGGTGTTAAGTATAATAACTCTTGGTGTTAGTAACTTATTGGACATTGGAATTATACTGAGGTCTTAAACCTTTAACACCCACGGTGTTGCCTAAAGTAGAAACAAGAATGGTTTTAATTATTAATACTCTTGGTGTTAAGTATAATAACTCTTGGTGTTAGTAACTTATTGGACATGTCGACCTTAAATGAACAAATGAAATAAAATCTTGTGATTTATAGGACATCAGAAGACAGCATCAAACCTACTGAAAATTGTTTGTAGAGACAAATTTTGATGTTTATATTTTAGGAGAACATCTACCAGTATGTACATTACCTATCGGATATGTCGGCCCCCCCCCCAACATTTTTTTGAGCAATTTCTCCAAAATGGGAGCGTTTCAGAGCGAGCAATTTTCAGGGCATTGATATATCATATCGATGTATCTAAAACATAATTGCAAATGATTTCAGTTTTACTATTTACCAAAACTATACCTTGGCTTTGATTTACCATTGTCAAAAAGAATATTCATCATAAATATGTTGTATTTATCTTTCAGCAGACGTCAAATTCAGTAAATTCATATAAACAAATTTGGTTAAACTTCTTGTTAAGACATCCTAGCGTGAATATTGTCCGAATATGTGACTGACATCAGTTTATACACTACGAAATATAGGTTGAACTTTGCACCTTCAAAGATGCAGACCAATGTCACACTGGGACCACTTTAAGAGGTGTGGAATTGTATCATAAAATGATAACGTCTTATTTACCTATAGGGCAGCCACTTCAGTCAAATTAATCGGTCTTCCTCTGTTCTAGAATGTCGAGCGCTTGGCTAGAAAACAGAAGGTACCATTTTTAAAAGTCTTTATTATGACCAGGACGGGGCTCGAAACCGCGAACTTCTGGACGCGAGACGGACGCTCTAACCACTAGACCATCACGCAGGACATAAAGGAGCTTATTTGCACCTGATTAAATTGTGTTGAAGGTGCATTATTTTCAACCTTTAAGGTGCAAACTTGCATCTATTGGGTGCAAAAGGTACACTTAAAGGGTGCACCTGCTCATGCAATGGGGCGAGCGCATAGCCGTGAGAGGTACAGATTTTCTCGAATACCGCGGCCGAAATGGCTCTGCACCTTTCCCAGCAAAGTTGCACCTTTATTTTTTTAGTGTGTACTCTACAAAATGCACAAAAATACGCAAAGTGCATATTTCTCCCACTCCTGGTAGATTGTTCTTTTCGTCTAATCGTCTTCCTCGAACCAATTTTTGGTTTGATTAATAATAAACTTATTTGACATTGTCCAATGGTGATTGAATGAAATGATGTAAATGCTTATATCAGTCTATTCCACTTTGGTCTCAGGACTCACAAAGCCTGGACAATTGTAGGCTATGTGTGTTGAGGTATTTCATTTTATATTAAGATATATTTGATATAAAGCAGGTCATTCCACCCCTACAAGTGCCTGTCAATCACAGTAATTAAAAGAGGGTCTGAGAAAGAACTAGATTCGGATGTTTTACAGTGTGATTGTGGTCACTTTCAACGTGTAAAATCCTTCTATAGTACCACAAAGACAAAGAACTTTGTGAAGTTAATTTAACAGAGTTTTCCAGACTTAGCAGTGAGGGGGTTAAGAATGCGTAATATGGAGCCCACATTATTTTTCCCAACACGAACACACACACACACATATCGTGAACCAGAGAGAAACGGTTATTGAAAGGTTTATATAATGTTGCCCTCTTTTTAGGCCTACGGGCAGACAGACCATGGTAACGTAAGGAATTAGACATTAATAGTTATTCTTTTCAAACTTTTGCAAAACATTCTTTTCATTCTCTTTGACACTAAGCAGTTGTGTCAACCAGATTGGGTAGCACGGTGTAGGAGGCATGACCCCGTTACTTAACTGCGGAAGTTGCCATTTTTTTTTCGCTGAGGTATATTAAAACGACACGGGTTTACACCTGTGTGCCGTACGTGTTTGCAAGCTAAGTTGATTGATGCCCGCTGTTATTGTGGCGTGCTTGTCACAATTACAAAGTTTACCACGAATTTTCAAGTTCATATTTCCAGCAGCGGCCTAACCCTGAGAAATGACATTGGACGTGAACAATTCCTCTTCTATAAATGGTTTCGTGTTCTTGGTTCTGTCGTTCTATGTTGCTGAATCGAATTGAACGATTGTGCATTGTTACTGATGACAAGTGTTAGAATAGGCATTGATATGACTTGACAAGTTTGGAGAAAAGAGTACATCATGTAACACGATTCTTAATAACAGATGTGGTTATATAAAAGTACCTATATTTCAAAGATAGATTACATCTCATTTCATACACTTTTTTTCATCTTCTGCATTATTTTTTGAGTGACTTAAGGTTCTGTGGCTATTCTTAAATGATTGATTCGCCTAATTAGATTTTTTATTGACGGACAACGTAATTTTTTACTGTTTACTCCCACATGCCAAGAGTTTTGCCCCCAAAATTGTAACCGTGCCAAATTGAAATTCTTGCACCCAAAGATGGTGAGGTATATAATTATTATTTTCGTGTCATCGCAATTCAAGATTGATTATAATTCATGGATCATCCGTCCAACGATTGTTGACGGGATGATAGGATTGATGTCTGATAGCAACAGTTATCATCAGTCGATCCGATTTCTCAAGCACTTACTATAAGTCAGTCCAACTTAGCTTAAACACACATTAGTGTATACAAAAAAAGGACAAAAACGCTCTTGATGAGTGCAAAGAATCGACTTTCACATCCCAATTGTTCCAAAACGTATTGTGATTAAATGGGGAGAAAATAATGTCAATTGAATTCAATGAAAGTTTGAACATAATTATAATTACAATAATGTGTATGTGTTGTGTTTGTTGATATACATTTGTGTGCACTTTTTTGTACAAATGTATATTTGCAAGTCAGTAATATTCGTTTTCCTACTTCTTCTAGCCAAATAAATTCCAGAAATAGTTTTAATACTTTTCTAACTCATTATACCCTTTTTTCGTCTTCTTCTCTATTAATTCGTCAACGAAGCTTGCACGCCATTGAAAAATAGAGCGATAGAGATCTAAGTATAGCCCAACCGAATTTTGAGACCACTGGTGCGCAATTCACCTAGTACCGCCACCCACACATATTACGGCCTTTATATTGAAGTTCGTGGTAGAATCATTTGCCAGTCTTAATAAAGCGAGTGATAAATCAAAGTTATATCTCCGTCATCTATGAAAGACAGTTTCTTCTGCACACACCGTACCCGGGTAAAGGGTCCTTTTAGACTAATGCATTTTGCACATTACTTGTATTTACCCGATATTTCATGGCATCCATCACTGCAAATATGAAGTTCACTTCGCGCTAATTCGTGCAATTGGCCAAAGTGTAATGGGAACTTTGGGACGCAAAGTATTTTCACAAATGCTTAGCAAAAACTTTGAATGCATTGTGTTTCGAAAGAATGCAATCTATTACGCGAAGAATTCGGAGTCACAATTTTTCGTGATTTGTAAGCTTTTGATGAAACGTTTCCAAATGAGGTTTGGTGGTTTGTTTTTGCCTTCAGGCGCTTCACCTTCTCTTTTTAATTAACCACCGTATGTAACGTAGATACACTTTGAAGCACGCTTCTGATATAAGTTGAACGGCATGGGGGCAGTCGGTTTGACACGCTAAAGGAGGTCAAACCCATTGTACTATTGGCCGTCGTGCCCCGGAGCGACTATATAGCTATAGGTGACTAGATGCATGGGCCAACAACCGAAATTGTTACTGTTCGAGTCAGAATCGGCTAGAACCCTGATTCTAAAATGATTTTCATTCCAGAGGTATTATATTGGCGTGTCAATGTATGAATAGGCCCATTCAACACACATTCAAACCGACTGAATTAACTTATCAATGAGAAATTAATTCCTACACTCGTCATAATTCACCAACCCCAGCGTCTTATATCGATATATCTAACTGCTTACCATTTTGGCCGTCTGGCAAAAGAAACGTGATTTTGTAAATGGTATTTTCAAATCCAAAGTGCAGACACGGCCGCACTTCCCGTGACCCTACATGTACCCACATACAAGTCACGAGTTTAATATTACGTAGTTCACAGATAATATCGACATATCTGACATTCCTGTCAAATAGATCGATTTGCTTTTTTATTTGATAAACAAAAACATGATGGCGTCGTCTCTATGAAAACGAATACAGATACGTATATCTGCTACCCTTGTTCCAGACAGGGTGTATTCATATTTTAGGATGTGTCATTATCAATTCAGTTTTGATTGATGTGGTTTGTCATCAAAACCAATGTGTCTCGCATGTATTTTGAATAATGCAGATTCGGAGAAATTCCGCGAAATTGTATTGTCACCAAACCCCCCCCCCCCCGACCAGGTTCCATGGATGACAACTTCCAACATTCGCAGACGATCTTCACGTATTGCAGCGATAGTGAATAATAGCGCGCAAAATTATGACTCAATTTTGAACTTAAGTTTGTCAGAGTCGACAAATTCCAGAGATTTATTTATTTGGGTATTGCGGCTGATTAATCACATATGGCGTCAGCGATTAGTCTAAATTAGAAAGAATGTGGGCGTTTATTGAAACAATGACCCGAGACGGATGGATCATTAATCACGACTCCTCGTATAGGATATAGGAAGACGACGTTACGTGTATAAAATACTCAGGAAGAAGCGTATACAGTGAGTACATTATTTTGTTACGCTTTTCCAAGAAATGAAAAACGAGGCTAATATATGATATGACGTAGATTATGAAAACCCATGAGGTCTTATACGAATGTAATTAACACATGGAATATTTCGTGGGAACGAATCATTACACATAGATGAAATAAACTTTAATTTTGTGGTAGTCGTGAAATATTTTCTTCAACCTGTGTTCACTTTTATTTCAAAACGCAGTGGAACAATTCTATTTAAAAAAAAAGTTGTTTATCACATGCCTATCCAAAACAACTTAAGTCTTCCCTTCTTGAAGTGAAAGTGAGAAATGATACGATGGGAGAATAATGAGCCTATAATAGGGTAACTCAAAACATGTTCTCACCTTTTTCTCAGTGGACTAAAACCAGGTTTTAAAATAAAAATATATTTCTGGAAAAAATCTTGGAAAAACTAGTTTAAAACCTGTAATGTTTTACCCTTAAAGAATCAGGTAGAAAGGAAGTCGATTTGAGCTATGACCTTATTTATATCTCTTCTTTATTATTAAATTTACTTCCATTTTCGTATAAATATCTTAAGACTCTTTATTAGTGACAAGGTTTCAACTTAAATGGTTCTCAAAATAAGCGTGAAGACCACGAATTCACATCTCATTAAGTTTATGTCTAATGCAACAGAAGGAATTGTTTGTTTGTTTGTTTGTTAAATATTTTATGTTTGTTTGTTAGTGATGATGGGCAATCAGAATTCAAATTAAATTTGGATTCTAGAATTAGACAATCTTGTGCAACAGAGCGAGAAGAAACATTGTTAATTTTCCAATCAAAATGGAGACGCCCCCGCAAAATTATACCTTTCAGGTGTAGGTGATCTATATTAGATATGAAAATAGTAACGTTACCAGTGGGGAAAATTTCTAATTCATGATCAAGTGCGATGGGAATTGTTTCATTAATTTTATACGTAAACAACAACGCTGCACGAGGCTATACTTTCCGTCTTCTATCACTTTCTTCAATCTTTTTGGGGTGTATTTTGAATAGATATTACAGGTGCTGAAAATATATCCAAACTTGTATATTGCCCACGCGAAAACACCAATACCGTATGTGTATAATAATGGAATTAGAATACTGGAATGATTATACTTAATATCTTCAATGACAAGTTACTGCTTCTCACTTAAACTGGTAATGGCCACCTCATTATTTTGATTTGAAAATAAAACTATAACTTTAAGGGAAATACGCGCGATGGAATTTTTGGTTTAGTTTCCAAACATATCTGCAAATACTTCGCATATTAAAACATAAACTTCCAAAACAAAACAAAAGTACCACTACTACGGATCTGAGTTTTGACATTCCGATCTATTCCAACAGGTTTGGGTTTTGGATGAAATCAAACATACGTGATCGCTCATTCAGATTTAAATTGCAACTCAACCGTATAAAATGCGTCACATGTCATATTTAGGCAGACATCTGGCTCCAGATCTGAAAATAAAAGGCGACTGAAATAACAACTACGGGAGAAGGAGAGCTACTAGGTGGAATGGAATTTTTCTTGTGTTTACACATTTTTCATCACAAATGACAGGTCGATTATCCGATTATGATTTTTGTGAATTAATCGAAGATTAACGGAGAAATTACTCCATAGCTGATTTCCTGGATGAAAAAAGTGCGTAATCGTTCATATCAACTTCTGATTGATGGGTCCTACTTTCTCGCTAGCTGTAGCTTGTTGGAGCAGGCTGTAGGTCTAGGGAGACTTGAAGTTAAAGGGCCACAATCCAGGTGAAATAGAATAGTGCTCTTTTTGGTGAAAATGATTAGAATAGAGCCCACAGTTTTTACCATAGGGCAAAGAGAATAGACTTAGTTGTGCGATAAAATACACCAGTCGTTTTCGCCTTGCCGCGTGTGCAACTTGACACTGCATCACACATGCTTGATGAATTTGTGCCTGTATAATTAGACCATACCATAATTTTCGGTGATTGTGTTTGCACCATGACAGGAGACCTTTAACTCATGGGATAATATGCAATTCCAAAATGTGTCAAAATATGCGTCTGAATTATTTCAAAGAAATGTCGTGATATCGATAAATTAAGGTAAAAGTTTGACGTCATCAATCTTGGTTTGAGGTTATCCTGTAATATAGACCAAAGATTTGTTTGACACCAAAGGATGGTCTATCTGATAGGGGAAAACAATCATGAATATAGGCTTTAAAGCATGGAGGCATGATTTGTGGTTTAATTTGTTTACTTGTGATGAGGGCAGGCAGCTCTCCCTCGTTTCTTCATTCCAATTCAATTTGACCAATTAAAACACATTTGGCAGACTTCCAGATGCAGAAACTGTGACTACCACCCCTACCCCCCCTTGGTTTATTTGTCACCTTTCCGCCCTTTCTGGTTAATGTTCCACTTCTTCTAAGTATGATATTGATCACAATACCACCTCATTTGTATTGATCTCATATTCAATTGCCAAAATGTCAAATCCAGACTTGGCAAATAAAAAATGATTTCAAAACCTTCATTTTTGCATAATTTCCTTAATTTGATAGCAAATTTTATGATGATGGATAGTTTATGATATATTGCATGAAAATAAAAGTTTTATACTTCATATGGCCCGTAAAATTTGTCATTACTCTTTTCATCACCGTTTGACAATAATTCCGGTTCTAGTGAATGTAGTAAAGCTAATCTCGTTGACAGTATAAGAAATATATCTACATTTCAATTTCCTATACACAATCATAATCTGTTATTTGTTTTGTCAGTGAGTTTCTGGTAACGTGAAAAATATAGAAACGAAACTACGTTTCAGATCTGATTCGCATACGCGATCACCAATTATTGCTTAGTGATAGGTTGGGTGGTTAAGGTTCAAATGGAACATGCAGCGAGGAAAGTAAGTTAAGCGTAGTGGAGATTTTATCAACGCAGATAGGATCTCCAAAATCGGTAGAAGTAACATTTACCATCTATTGTGTCAGCAAATAATAACGTAAGAGTCAATTAGACGTACATCACTGTGCTTGAAAGGTATTGTTGTCATCATGGGATCGAAGTCGAAATGAAAAAAAAATTGAAAGACATATTTGTGTAGTATGTGTATGTATGCATATATGTATTATTATCTGCTCCAGTGCTTTCTGATACGCGCCAAATAAAAGGAACTTATCTGTCTTTTCATCGATGTCGTCTGGCCGTGTTATTGTCATGTGTTGCATCACTCAGTCAGCTGATGGTGTAACTAGATCGTGAAGGCAGTGTCAATATTGTGGCGAGAGGGCTGGCTAATGAGACATCCACAGCGTCACCCCAGGCCACCGTATGATGTCACTGGAGCTCATTTCATATACCGATGCACTCTCTAACAAGGTGATCTCGGTCAAATGTTGGTGCAAAATATCGGTGGTGAGGCAAAATGACTTTTCCAGTCATTTTTTCAAACCGGAATTTGTAAATACACGTTGGGAAATGCGACGGTGTGATCATTTTGATGACAGAGATTTTACGGAAATGCGTTGCAAGTTCTATACTTTTGGGGGTGATGGTTCTCAAGCTGGAAAACTCTTATTTTCAATGATTTATGGTAGAAGTTAACTTGCTTGTGTCAATAATTACTTCCTTTCCATTATTAACGTTTTGAAAAGAAGTGAATATCAGCCCTGAGATATAATAAATTAAATGTATATGAATAAACATATATTTAGACAAACAGACTTATGGGAAATCTTGTTATCTCGGTCTTTCTTTTTATACATTAATATAAAATATATTGTCGTTTGAGAATGGGAAGGGCGCTAACTCTAAACGCGTGGGAGGGAAAAGGGCGCTAATGCCATAAAGTTTGTAAAGTGTGAACGACTTTTCTCAAGGGTTTAGCGTTGACATGTATATATATATATATATATGTGTGTGTGTTTGTGTATTTGGGTGTATGTATGTCTGCTTGTGTGTATGTATGTGTATGCTTGTGTGTGTGTGTGTGTGTGTGTGTGTGTGTGTGTGTGTGTGTGTGTGTGTGTGTGTGTGTGTGTGTGTGTGTGTGTGTGTGTGTATGTGTGTTGTTGTGTGTGTGTCGTACGTGTGTGTGTGTTGTTGTATGTGTGTGTGTGTGTGTGTGTGTGTGTGTGTGTGTGTGTGTGTGTGTGTGTCTGTGTGTGTTGTGTGGTTATAGGGAGGAATGAGAATATACACATTTCCGCATTAGCCCACGCAGTGTCGTTAAGCGTTAGATTGATTTTGTTTCACCTTCAAATTGGAAGTAACCACATTTTTT
>JZLH01S0263381.1:67555-82695 GCA_001188425.1 Eucidaris tribuloides | reverse complement strand
AATTCGTCTTCAGCATTGTAGATAGAAAGATAGATAGATAGATAGATAGATAGATAATAGATATAGATAGATAGATAGTAATAGATGATAATGAAAGAAATGTGTTACTACAAACAGCTTTGGCTCCCCCCCCCATATCAATGAACAACGTGAGAAATTAAATTAAGAGAGAAATGGGAGCCCAGCTTAAACAAAGTTCTCTTACCTGATCCTCCATTGCCCCATACAGGTATTCGGTAAACTGGTGAGTTAAATTTGGGGCAGTCAACAACTACAACAGTCTCCGTGGCCTAGTGGTTGAGACATTGGCGTTCTGAGCCAGAGACCAAGGTTTGCAGTTTTTACCCACGGAGGATCAAGTAAGAGGAACTTTATTAAAGCTACGCTCTATTTCTCTCTTAATACGTTTTCTCATATCTCTCTCTCTCTCTCTCTCTCTCTCTATATATATATATATGATAGATAGATGCATACATACATGTATGCAGCAATGGACATGCACACCTGAGAGTTGACTTCAAATCATGTGACTTCAAGTCATATTACTTGAAGTCATCGAGCTTGAATTGTACTACGGGTAGCAATGGATTGCTGTCACGGTAGGGCACGCAATGCCTTTGAATTGATTATTCTAGCATGTTTTTTTGTTTGATGAAGTTTCGACTTGATTTCAAGTCATATGACTTGAAGTCACATGACTTAAAGTAAACTCTCAGGTGTGCTTTCCTTTGCTTAATATATATATATATATATATATTATAATATATATATATATATATTGTAGTGTGTGTGTGTGTGTGTGTGTGTGTGTGTGTGTGTGTGTGTGTGTGTGTGAATTTTCCGCCAAAAGGGAGCAGTCGCTGCCTCCCCACCCCTACCCCCCCCACCACACACACATACACATGCACAAAAAAAGCTGAATGCGTTCTTGTGTGTTTACTATTTATAACCAAGGTTAATTTACATTTTCAATTGTACACTCATTTCATTTTTACCGTTTGCTTTTAACTCGTTAACTATTAAATCCGAATACTACTCGTGAACTAAATTGATCCTACTAAGATATTGAGTTACAATGGGTTAACCCGTAAGTTACGGTAACTTGATTAGCCACAAATCCATTAGAATAGGATTTAGAGCGGTGTATTAGGGTTTTAGTTCGCTTTCAGCAAATAACAGTTTAACGGTCACGGTGCCATCGAAAGGCGATAAGAATTCAATTGACAAGGGGTGTGTCCAGTGAAAAGAATTGATTGAATTTTTGAAAGCAATTGTTACTTTATAATAGAACTCTCTTTCTGTAAGCATTGATTCCTTTTACTGTAGTTCTGCAACAAGTTATCACCGAGACGTTAATGAGCAAGACCACAGTGAGTGTATTTAGAGGAAATAGGGGCCGACACAAAAAAAAACGGAATAAGTTATCGGATGTAGATCGAATATTGCAAGTGTAAATTTACATGATAATGTAGATTAACTTGTAATGAGAACTTATGCAAAACAGGAATAAGTTTTAAAAAGAATATTGTATCTGAACAATTTCCTAATGATATAGAGTAGTTTGTGTTGAGAAGTTTATAAAAAGCATTCATTTTGTGTATAAAAGTATGAGACAATTGTATTCTTTTGCTCCGTCTCGATATCACCTTTTCGGTCTGATAATAACGGGTTATTTTGTATAATATCAGGGTCATTGTAAAGGACGTACCATACTCTTTTCAGTTTCAAGTAATGATACATTCGATGTATTTTATCCACATTCTTGGGTGTTTGTTTATTTTATATTTCCATACAACCCTTGCCTCATGAAACTTTTAGTCCCCGTTAGAAGTAAACGACACACCAAAATAATGTTATAACATAAATGTTAACTTATTGACATTCTTTGTTACATAATGTCTGTATTTATAATGAGTAATTAAATTGCCATACATGTATTGTTACATGTTGCATTTCATGGATGTAAACAAAACAAATTTCCCTTCTAGAACCAATAAATTGAAATATATAATTAAACCCATGTTTCATTGGAATGTGTCACAAGGTTACTCTTATTTCGGTGCACATATCGCTGTGCTGTTAATTTTCACGATCAGTTAAACTTAATAAAATGTATTGACCATTTTACCTTTACCTAGCACCCCGTTTTCTTTAACTGTTTGCATGGTTTGAGTGTGTACATAAAGTGTACGTGTGAAATGTTCCTCCAAGGAAGTAGTTTGCATGGTGTGGATAAGTAATTAAGCTAAAGATTTTTACGGTTCACCATGTGAAATTTCTTCCTAGAGAAAATGGTAGCCCTTAAAAGGGCTGTTGTGATATAGAGTATGAAGTACTCGACGTTTCGGACAGGTTGACTATCCTTCTTCAACCTGTCCGAAATGTCGAGTTCTTCATACTCTATATTCCAACAGTTCCTTTTAAGGGCTACCACTTTCTCTAGAAAAGTAAATTTTACATGGTGAACCGTAAAAATCTTTAGCTTAATTGTGTTCGTGTGATTTCACAAAGTTTTTGATCACAGACATACCATAGCCTCGCCATCCTATCGCGGCACCTAAAACGTTTGTTTGTTAACAAAGTGGGAATTAACTCTCGATGGAGAAAATTACATGTTATAGAAACCGTCTTGTCGTTTATCTGTTTTTTCTTCTTTCTGTCTATATGGTTTACTGAATCTGCGGGAATTTGACGGTTCAAATACTTCAGTTCCTACAAATCCGTTTACTTGATTTCTCACAATATAACAAAAAAGAAAAGCGAGTTTGTCGGACGGCCCTATAAGTCCGCTGACCATAGACGGCTTAATATTTTTTTGTTGTGCGTAGCCATTAGTGGGGTTAGCGGTAAGGGAATTGCGATTATACGCACCGACGTTACACGGATAGTCTAGCAATGGTATTAACACGCTTAACACGGTCCAAGTACTTTTGACATTGCAATAGACTTCAAATATACGTAGCAAATGACGATGTCATTCCTTTACAAGGGGCATATTAGACTTAATCCTGGCTTTACTTATAAAAGAAAAAGGTAGTTATATGTACATAACGCCGACGAAAACCGTTAAAATTACTGCCTTAAGTGTATCATTACCAGAGGTGATTCCTGGATTGTCAAGAAAAAAGGCGTATGCGAAGTCATTTGGTTGGTAGTTGGTTGCGCACACCCGTACAAACATGCAGTTTCAGATGACAAACAGAAATGGGGTAATGGCTTTCCTTTTTCGGTCCGGGGAACATTTTATGCCGCGTGTTTTTAGACCAGAAAAGGGGGATACGGTCAATTGCCCCCTCCTGGATCCGCCACTGTTATCGACGTGCGGCCTACTTTCGGTTATTGATCCTTTCTAAGACCTTGTAGCGGTTTGACAAGAAGGCTTTAAGACGATCATCGTCATAGCAATAGCTTCCCAGGAGATTCATTTAGAGGTATTAACATTTAACTGGTTACTTCTCTCGTTCTCACTCTTGATTGGAAACGAAAACAAGTGAGACATCAAATATAAAGGGACAGGGTCATTCGCCCATTTAGTCTTACAAAATCACAGCAGTTTCTAATATGTACTCAGTGTATTCAAAGTATTCGGAACGGAACGACTAGCCGTAATTCGGACAGGTTAATGACACCAAACAGAACGCAGTAGCGTGTCACCAATGAATGGTAATGAGGCATTGGCTAGTAATTAATCTTCAAGTACAATTCCACCACCAAAGTGACAAATAAAGGTAGTGGATTGTAAGTCTTTTTTTTTGCTTCGTTCACGTAAGCATCCAATAATCAAGTGGCTTTGCCATCAAAACAAAACAACGTGAATTACTATCAAGGTTATATGGTCATACATGTTATCATATTTTGAATAAGGTGTGTTTAGCAAATGCTCATTAATATTTAGTGATAGCAAAGATGTGTTCTGATCATGTATGTTTAGCTCATTGATACTAAGTGTTGAGAAGAGTGACATCGATGTTCAGTGATTTGAAACACAGCGTTTAGCCACTTAACATGTTTTAAAGTGAAAGCAAGAAAGTGTTTACGAAAGCGTTTACTCGTACATAGTTTATACAGTGTAATTAACAATTCTCTGACCAATGAAAGTGTTTTGTATCACCTGTTGGATTTATCTAGTTTCAAACACAGTTACATTCATTGCTTCAAAGATCACACGAAAAGTGATAGAAGCGTCTCAGCGTGGAAATGATACAAATATACAAACAGCTCAACCCCATAGCACTCTAATTTCTATCTGCATTGATTGTGTACGTCCAAACTTAAAATGAATGAAACTTTTGATTTTGAAACTTTGACTCTTTGAAAATGTCCTGAATGTGTCGGGTTTTTCAGACGAATGGTGTTATAAACTATGTTCCTTGTCATAATGGTGCCAATAAGACGATATTGGTTTCACTCTTAGTATGATAAATTGTGGTAAATCTTTTAAAAACTCTTCTTAAGTGTACACCTTTATCTTTGGATCTACCCAACACCCATCATAACGCACAATAAATTCTTTCATGAAATTGAAAAAAAAATGCAATTTTCACACAATTATGCAGAGTCGTTTAAATGTTTAAATATTCGACTTAATGTCTTCACACACACAAACGCACACACACACACACACACACACACACACACACACACACACACACACACACATAGATAGGTAGATAGATAGGTAGAAGATAGATAATATATAGATAGATAGATAGATAGATAGATAGATAGATAGATAGATAGATAGATCATAGATAGAATATTAAAAATTGTGTCTCTAGTTTTATGTTTGTTTGTGTATACACTGTATTACCAAGTCACATAATATCACAAGTGCTAACTGTCTACGTTTTATATAAACATGTACATCTCTATGGAAGCGAAAATAACCTTGTTCATCTTTGGTAGAGTGAGCGCCAACTAAATTAGAAGATATTCTAATAGATTCGGTTGGCTTCCGAAACACAGTCGCATATCAAATAGCATTTTAAGAGATAAGATCGTTACCTGTAATCTGCTATATGAATGGAAATGTTAGGTCTAATCAGATCCCGCGTTAAGTGTCTATAAAACCGGGATTTTGATTCTGATTGTCGGCCCTGGCTTTTTAAATTAAATCGTAGAAAATGGTAACGGTGTCAGCCAAAGAACTGGTAAATACTAGATGGCCTCGGCGCCGCTTTCTTTTTAAGAATTCAGCCTTTCTGAAAGAATTAATGAAAGAGATGAACCTACGTGACTTATTCTAAATTGTCATACGTTAGAAAATATTATTTCCCTTATATCGTAATAATATCAGTAATATACTTGAAATGAGTATATGAAAATAAATATAGATGTGGAAAGCATTATACTTTTTTTTATATTGCAGAGATTCACGGAAATCAATTTGTAATACTCTTGCAAGAGATGTTTACATCGTTCTTAAATAAGACCACGCCGAGTGTGATTCCGCAAGGTAAGAATATCACATTTTTACGATCATTACGTTAAAAAGTCGATTTATTTTAACTCTTAGGTTTAATTCAGTGTTATGATGAGCGCTGCTCTTCTCGTACCAATAAAATCGCTACATCTATTTCCATCTATTTTTTTTCTATTTCCTACATAGTGCTCTGTAGTCACCATTCATTGATTTACCAAATACATGTAGATCAGGGTCTTTTGTAATAACATACGTCATGTAGCAACAATTCACAATATATGTTCAACATGTTATTGTGGTTGGTCTTTTTTGCAGCCTGCATTTATATCGATAGCAACCACCTGTCCGCGTGTAAGTGCACTGCAAAAACTGGGGTGTTAAATTTAACACCCATGGTGTTGCAAAATATGAATATCGGGCATAGTGTAAGATTTTAACACCACGGGAGTTCTTTTACACCAAACAAATTATTTCAAACAAGAAGAGCATTGGCTTTAACACCAAGGGTGTTGAAAAATCAACACTTTTTCGGTATTCATATTGTGCAACACCCTTAGTGTAAAATTTAACAGCCCACTTTTTGCAGTGTGTGGTTACAGATTTTTTCTCTGTCTGAATATTTGCTGCTGACCTGGTCGCAATTCTGTCAATCAGTCTGTGTTGTTCTTATGCATGTAAACTTATTTTTCACAACATTACAATTTGATTGGGCCCATCTTCTGAGCAGCCGTGTTTCATATCCATCTCCTACTTCTAAGATTCCACCTTTTATCGTGTGTGTGTTTTTTTTACTTCGAATCTGTTTTTAAACTTATGTTAGTGTAATTCTTAATGTTCATTTGCGACAATTTGCAACAGTTCTGACCCATTTAACTATGATGTCAGTGACTGAACAGAATGGCATCAGCACAAAGCTGAGTAAATGATTACATAAATGTTCGATCATTTATATCAATTCCCTCGTTGTACAAAATCCCCCTCCCCTAAAGACGAACCTAAACATGCATTGGATAGTTGCAGCATCAAGTCCTGAAAAAAAAACACTTTCGATTTCATCTTGTCACTGTCTTTGTGATATCTGATAGTTGATGTCCCTATTCTATACATTGTGATCATAATCTTGGTGGGACGAGCAGAGCTTGGTTAAATAGCCCTTTTCAAACTGTTGGAATTTCGATACTGTCAAAGAAGATTTCATAATCAAAGAAAACGCGGGTAAAGATGATTGTCTGAATTCCTCCGTATGCTCTGTAGTCCGTTTGATCACTTACAAATGATTGGTATTTGCATTCTTTGATACCTGTGAATCGTGCTTCGTCTGTGGGTAACCTTAATTCGAGGGCGAAAGTTACCTATATATCTTCAAACGAGAAAACTGTTCTTGTTTGTAGGTCTTCTTAAAGGCATCGTATAACAATATTTCCATTTATAAAAAAAAGTGAGCTACATGATCCTCCATGCTACTAGTGTCTTTGATAAGGTCTAAAAATGAAGCCCTGAAAAATCACAGTTGAAAATGATCATAAATTGCTTAAAAAGAGTAAAAATCATTGAGGGACCATTCCAGTCCCCCCCCCTCCCCCCACCAAGACTGCTGTGTTGCAGAATTTTCATCGGCCGAGAATCACTTCATTTCATTTCATTTCATTTGTTTATTATTTCCAAACATGTAACCAGAAATCAATACAACAAAATGACATGGTTAAGCGGAAATACAAATTTCATAGTGAACACAAGTTACAATATATACTAATAATTCATGTGCCAATTCTTATCTGTACATATTTTACAAGCGATAGCATAACTGTCTGAACTTTTGTGTTCTATGGTGTTTATTTGTCCATTCAAACACTGTCAGATATGTCAGATAGCAAAATTTGAATTTGTTTAAACGGGTCTTCCACAATTTAATATAGTGTCTTTAAATAAGGCATAATTGGTAATTTTTTGGTGACTCCGACTCATTGTTTTGGTGCATGCGATATCCCACACTTAAAGTCAGGGGATCTCTTTTGCATGCCTGAAAATTAACATTGTGAAAATACAATGGCATTTAGAAGAAAATGCTACCTGGAAACCTTCAGCAAAATATAGGAGCTAAAAACTCAGGTTTAGTGGAATTATAGTGACCGTTAGACTCTGATTTGATTTTTTTTCTCACGAGGAAAAAATTCCTACCATAGAACGTACACTAAACGGCTATTGTTTATCTTTCGAATTTTTCAAATTCTAGGTAATCACTGACCCCCAGATTTCACAGACATGCCCTTCATCAATAGCCTAAGGGCATGGGTTATCTTTTCCTGGTCTGCGAGGATGTTTGCAAATGAGATCCACTGCCTTTAACCTATGTCAACAAGAATGACATTGTTCATGGTTCTTTGACTCAATTGACCACTCTCATTTCCTACAATTCCGTCATGTTATTCTCGCCTCATTCATTATAAAGTCGATTCAAATTTTCTCTTTGCGATTCTGTGTAACCCTTGCCGTGCTTCGTTCGCCAATTGGCACAGATCAAAAAATGCACTGAAGACAATAAGTAGAGATTTACTAATCCTTCTAATTCATCTTACTCATTACGATACCTTTCTCCTAGGTCCAGCAAGTCATGAAACAATGGTGTCTATTGTGCCAGAACTGCGACTTGAAGAAGAAACCTGAACTAAACCTGAAGTTCTCCTTAAAAATGGGCACATCAAGAGTTAAGTATCGAACGGTCTTATTTTGGACTAAATGTGATAATATAATCATCCCAATCACGGAACAAATCTCTGACATTTATTGTTTTCGCATTAATTTTAAATGTAAGTATATATTTATGCAGGTTCTTTTCATACTGCTTAAATACCTGCCATTTCACTTACTAAAAGCAAGCAGGTTTTAATGTGTGTGTGATTCATGACTCGGTTAAATGTTGTATGGTGAACAGTACACTCAAAAACGCAAATGCTGAATTAAAATTTAAAACGGTCAAAAAGTGACGACAATTTCTAATTGCTGCATTATACCTTTTACCCAGCTTAATCTAAGAGTACAAGTGCTGAATCCAGTAGAATAAATGGTTGGATATAACATACAGAACGTGCTGTCACTCCTGGACCCTTTTAAATATTGAAATAGCATTTCAGTTTTTAGAGTGTACCCAATACAGTGGGATAAACGATATATTCAAGTGTACGCAGAAGTGCACTATGTGAAGCATCTCCTTAGGTCAACGTGGTTCAGAACAGCTTGAGGGGTTCAAATTAAACAGTTCAGTGGTTGAAATTCAGCTGTACGACAATACCAATATCAGCAGCTAGTATGCTTACACATCCCTTAGAGGACTAAACACGGTTGTCTTTGGATTTCCAACTAGTAGCCTGGATGTCTGTTTCAGATTGGACTCTGGTGTGTATGAAGGACCTTATGAAACCTGGACTCGATAGAAAGGACGGTTTGGCTTAAATTTGTGTGGTCGAGGAATGGTCACTTTCAAATCCGCGTGGCATCGGCTGATAGACACTGAATAGAAGATAGAAGGAATGTGGAAGCATCTTGGCTCAGCGGGTATCGCAATGGATTCTCATGGAAGAGATTGGTGGTTCGAGTCCAGTCGTGGCGTTTGTGTCCTTTAGTAATGCTCTTCATCATACCCCTCTCCATCTGGGATAACCTCGCTAGTCAAAAGTACCGCTATTCATAAGGATCAGTGGTTTATAAGGACTACTATTCATAAGGTGTAATTTTCTATACTTGAAGGGTCGCTAGTCATAAAGGCAAAAGAGGGTCACTATTCATGAACTCATAACGATCGCCTCCATCTAGGAGTATGGATACCTGGAACGACTGAGAAAGTCATTTGTGAATGAAGTGGCATCTAACAGGCAGCTAGGCTAGGAATACTCCTCAGAGATCGAAGTAGACTAACAGTGCCGGCTTGACATGGATCCAGTGATTATAGGGTATGAATGGAATCATGTGAAACATGGCTGCAAACCCTCACCTTGACCTTTGATGTTTAATGTTAACCCTGTCAGTCCCAATCACTAAAGATGATGAATTATGTTTGACGTGTTTGAATTTCTAGGTTTTAGAGGGTTAGCCGTATCCCTTGCTTTTTTACGCCTATGGTGGGTAGAACTTCGCTGCAAGGGAGAGGGTCAACGGGTTTAAGAGTAGTGGATGATGCTATCATCCAACAAAGAGGGTTATGAATGTATTTCAAATGCTCTAAACTGAGCCTTATAAATTGCAGATCTCCCTTCTACATCTAGTCAGTGTTCATATTTCCTGAAGCCTCTATACCTTCTCTTCAGCTCTGGCAGTTCTGTTTTGGCAGAGTTCGCTTCCTGTCAATCATAGCACCCAAGATATTTCCAAAGGCTCGAGGGAGACTGTTCAGTCACTCTTTGAACTAATCGTTCCTCCCGGTCATTTACCCCCTTCGACAATTACCCCTATAGGACCCGTGCCAAAAGGACTATTGTCTTGGGATGGGTTCCTCCAGTGTTGTATTGATTGTACATTCTGAAGTTATTTCACTTGCTATATCATGCATTTCCAATGGTGTGTCTAAGACAGTTCTAGGACATTCCCCCCCCCCCCCCCGCCAGACAATCACCCCGGACAAGAAGCCCTCAGACACAATTACCGTCGGACAATTACCTCTGGATAGTTTCCCCCCCCCCGACAATAGTCCTTTTGGCACAGGTCCTATAGGGGTAATTATCCAAAGGGGTAATTGACCAGGTGGTAATTTTCCTAGGGAGTAATTGACGAGGGTTTAATTGTCCCAGGGGTAAGTGTCCTTTGTTGTAATTGTCCTTGTGGTAATTGTCCCAATGAGTAATTGCCCTAGTGGTAATTGCCCTATGTAGTAATTATCTAAGCGGTAATTGTCCTTGAGGGATAATTGTCCGGGTGGTAATAATCCAGGAAGCAGTTGTCCAGGGGTAATTCTCCGGATACGGTCAAAAACTATCCTCTCTACTTTCAGTACTTTCGGTACACCAGTACAACTTGACACTCTCACCATAAGTGCTATTTCACAAATGTTGCTGTTGTAATCATAATGTTGATATTTAGCGGGTTCTCCAAATTAGGTTCGGGTAATACAACTATTAGTCGTTTTTCCATGCAGTGATATTTTCATACACTAACAACCATCAATTGATTTCTGCTTGATGAGTCATTTTTATCAGTGCCTTCAGAAATAGTTTGATCGTGTGCATGTCAGACAGTTAGTCTCTCATTCATAAATAAATCCATTGTTCCACTTTTATACTATATTGGAAGGACATTATGCAGTCAGACTGCAAAATAATTAACTGAATATCAAATTAATGTCATATTTCATACTGTTGAATCTATTTTATTGGCGTCAGATCTTTAGAAATAATTACGCACATACTTGTGTCAGTCTATATACGTAGTCATGATTAGATTGAGTACAACATGTTTATAAGGAATATGATATAGTTTCTCTGAAGCAATAAAAAATTTTACCGTTAAGCATGGTATTGATATCTGTTATACATCATTATATTGTATAAAATTTAGATGATACGTGTAAACACTATACAATAGTGCTCGCGCGGAAAATTCCAATTTTAAAGTGCGTTTAAAACGCATCATAAAACTTGTTTCCCAATTCAACTGTGTTTTTCTATTAGTGCAGTACTTGACGCATTTGGATACAAATTGTTAATTGCATGCTCAGTGCTTTCTTTCGTCCTAATAATATAGTGATAAGTCATTTCTTTCTATACTGTTTCCTTGTGCTGTAATAAATCAGCTCGTACACCTAAAAATGATCGTACCAATATCTGTTTGAACCGAACAGATACAACTACTTCAGGAGATTACAATAGAACATTGTAGTGAAGCATCCGGGGGCCCAATGATTATCCCTCATTGTTCATTATTATTTGGAAAGGTATTATCCCAAACCATCGGTCTACAATAGGAGTAGTAATAGACTGGTATTGATGAGGACGATAATGACAATTTTGTAGATTTGCCAAGCGCCTAATATGAAGTATATCATTTCTAAGCGCTTTACACTATTATTATCACAGTCATCGGATGTCTGTAAGTTTATCAGTCACCTGTCCACATCTAAAGAAGATCAGTAAATTAAGACTTGGCAGCATTGGCGTAACCATTCCATTCCTAACTGGTGCCTAAATATACCTGGGTGAAGATCAGCAAAGCAGATAAAAATGTCTTGCTTAAGACATAAATACTTGGCGTTGATTCGAACTCGAGACCTCTATATTATGAGGCACACGCCTTACTCATCTTACCACGAATGTCCGACATTTGCTCCGGCGACAATTACTCCGACGATTATTTCATGCACTAACCCTGACCTCAACCCTAACCCTTAACCCTAACCCTTACCCTAATCTTAACCCCAACACTAACCCTAACCCTATTTTGAACTGGAAACCCAATGGCAACCCTAACCCTAACTCTTTGTCTTCTGAGATGTTGTCACCGTGCAACTGTCGCCGAAGCAAATGTAGGATCACCCTTACCAGCATTCCCTGTTGCTTATTCCTTAACAGTTTAGACATTAAGTTATGTAAGGCAACATAGAGAGTTTCATGACTCAAAATTCAGTCTCTATTTTTCGGTCTGTCTGTCGAATCTTGTATCTTTTCATCGTCATAAAGGCGGTGTTGTCCTTTATTTCAGAATTTCAGATTTTATTATGAACAGAATGGACACAATATACTGTTCAGAGGTACAGGGTATCGATATTCCAAACACAGCATAACGGCGGATTTGCTTTGATAGACGAAACACGCTCATAGATTTTAACCAGCGCACTATCAGTCGGGAGTGGATATTCAGTCTATTTGGGGTAATAAAAAGCCCGAGTTATTTTTGTTTTTTCTTTAGGATCAGGATTACAATGCCTATTTGGGAGGAGGTTTACAGTAACTGTTAAGATCAGGGTTACTGTACTTTAAGGCGATGTTTTACCATTTATAGAGTATTAAGAATAATGCCCCAACCAGAAAACAAAATCCAAATCCGCCGAGGTAAGTCAGCCATCGGAAGTAGGTCAGTGATCCAAGAAAAAGTAGGCCAAGTTCAGAACTAATAAAAAGGTCGCTCTTAATTAGATTGAATCAACGAACCAAAAGGTTATTCCTGATAGTCGTCAATTAATATTATTAACGAAAGAATCTTTGGAATCATTAAAATTTATATTAATGTGTCAAAACATTCTAATTGACTTCTCTTTTCTTGATAAAAACAGTCCGGTGCAGGAAATGTATTTTTCAGCGTAACAACCCTTTGGAAATATGTTCCTCCCCAAGTTTCTAATATCAAATCTTTGCAATAAGGACCCTTCATAGTAATAACGAATCTTAGGATACTAATAAATGTACCATTTGGAATAACGACCCTTACGATTAATGACCTTCCGAATTAACGATCCTTTGTAATAAAGATTCTTTTGAATAACGAAATAACAACCCTTAGGAATGCCGACCAGAAAAAAAAACTCTTCAGAATAACAAGCCTTTGAAATAAAGAACCCAAGAAATACGGGTCCTAAGAAATATAGAACCTTTAGAATGAAGACCTTTGTAATTGAGAGCCTTTGAAATAGTGATCTTAGGTATAATGACTTGTTGTGATAGCCATCCCTAAAAAATGCCATCATTCAGAGTAAAGAGCTTTCGAAATAACGAACTTTAGTGTAACGATGCTTAGGAATTGCGAACCTTTGCAATAATGGTCCTTCGAAATTACGAGCCAAGAAAAGCAAACTTTTAGAATACAGACTTTTGCAATAACGAGCCTTATGAATAACAACCTTTGCAAATAGCTACCTTTACAATAACGGTCCTTCGAAATACCGCGCCCCAAAAATCGAGCATTTGAAAAAAAAAGACTTTCGCAATAACGAACCTTTGGGATAAAGGTCTTCGCAATAACAAGCCTTTGCGAAGAGACTATTTGGATAACGATCCTTGAGACTTTCGAAGCTACACTGAAAGAAATAACCTCTGTGTCACTGCTCCAAACAGTAGGTCTTCAGACGTTTCAAACGAAGGAACCGTCGTTCCATTTATCTTTCAACTATTTCCTATAGATCTTACCGTGACTCTGTACAGAAAGGAACTTTTAAATGCAGCTTCATGCACAAGTTCAAGCACTGGACAGTGGTAGATTTAGCGCAGATCGAAATGGCCTCAGTCACCTCCCCCCCCCCTCATCTCAGGACGAAATAATAAAAGACGGTAAAACATGTGCGGTTGGCTGGCTCCCGTTTTGTAATTTATGTCTCGTTGCCATCAATTTTTGTGGGAACATAAGGCGTCACCCCTTCCCCACTTACATGGGGAAGGGGTGTTATGTTATGTGTTATGGGCTTAACACAAGTTTCGCTCCATTAATAATTTCTGATTTCAACTTTCCGCAATACACCTGACCTGATTTTCAACCATCTTGAGTGGGGTTACATGATGAGTTCTACAATTGATCACGGTGCTACCTACGCATTCACCCCCTCCTCCCCCCTAAAAAAACCAGAATGACATTAGGGTATGTCTGTCATGATTCAAGGAGAGTGACCGGTGTAATCTTTCCAAACGGACAATGCGGAGTTCGCAGGTGTAGTGATTGATAATACTGTGATATTAGGATCGCGTTGTGATACTATAGCATTGTAAACGTTCAATTATCCTTCGAAGTAAATAATAGCAAAATGTAACAGAATGTTGGGGGAAGGAAAAATTCTGATGCAGATTTCCAAACAAAACAATCCCGATAGAAGTCAGGGGATTGCTCGACAAGGCAAAAGTTGTGAAGCATTGTCCCCTTATCCTTCCTTCGTTGATTCATCGACCAACGGGTGAGCTGCGCGAAGTCACAAAAATACGTGGGATTTAGTCTCTTTTTTTCTCCCGTGAAGAACAGCAAAGCTTGCTGCCCTTTTCTATGGAGGCCGTACCTATGCCTCCAGGGTATTTTAGTATTAAATTTCTCGTTAACCTGGTAATACACATAACTTTTGCTTCTACTATCACAAGCGCAATGCTGTTTAGCTTAATTCTGAGATACAACGCAGAAATCGGTTTTCTACGTTTAGTTGTATACTGAAAAATTCTTCCCGCAATATATTGTGTACTTCGTGGGCCCCTCTGTTTGGTATAAGAAAATTTAACACTCACAAAAGTTGGATGTCAGCGCAAAAGAAGTGAATGATTGCTAAATCTTTTCTTCTTTCACACATTTGCACACACCTTGCAACATTCAAGAAACACATAGCTGAACCACGATCTGTAAGGTCTCCTTTTGACAAGGAATCCGTAGTCATGTGGATCTGCTTTGGGCCATTCCCGCGTCTCATAGCGTATCATCGCTTTAATCTTCTGGTTTGTTTCTTTTGAAAGGGAGAAACAACCAGGAACATACCTTTTCACTCGATTATTAAAACCAGGCATCACCATGCCGTTATAAAACTGTCATTCGAAGATATGGTAGAGTAGCGCTGTGGAAGAGACTTAACCTAAGGACTTAATATTGTCTAGTACGTGGATTTGCATGAGCAAAGCTGTTACTTTATTGCGTTGCAATTATAATTATATAAAGGAAACATTACAGCTTTATCACGGTCTTCTATATCATTTTATGTAAAAAAATATTGAAATTAAAATTGGGTTTATCAATATGCATAGCTTTAAAAGCATATGCTTACTTTGTCACCATG